>BMAO01009539.1:64601-103359 GCA_019973975.1 Trichonephila clavata | reverse complement strand
TCTCCTCCCCTTATCGCGTATCTGCATTGAATTCGCTAGAACTGCAAACTCTGCACACCTCACAAGAGAAGAGGCTTTTTCACCCCATGGAGTGAGTGTACAGGAGGATGATGCTGCAACTGCGGATGTGTAGCGGCAGACGATCATTTTTTTTCTCTCCCCCCCCCCCGAACCGACAATGCGTCTCGTTTGGACCTCCCGCTCTGACGTATCCCGCATTCTTTTCCTACAGCACCCTCCCTCGGCTCTACGACTAATTTTTCCCTCTCCCCCACTCCCTCCCTTTGGCAGACGATAAAAGAAATATTGTCACGCAATACATCGATTATCCAAAACTCTCTGCCTCAGCAAAATGAACTCTCAACTCTTCCCGAGATGGACGATTAAAAAAAAAAAACCTATTTTTAATGGTCCATCATTCTAAAAATTTTTAGAAAGTTTGGAACGAGAAAAGAGATGAAAAGTTTTATGAATAATTTATTTTCTCTCCCCATTGAATTTTCTTAGAAACTATGTTCTATTCTTCTAGTAGAATATTCGAGGAAAAGTGTTAGCAGAATTTTCCTGTAAGACGGTTAAATATATATATTTAAAATAAGCAATTATATTTCTATAACGAAAAACATTACGCAATTGTTTTCTGCCGAAAGTAACCGAACATTTGAATTGTTAAATTTTATAGGAACAAAAATTTAATTTTTTTATTTCCCGGAGGGAAAAAAAGTTGAGAACAATGGCTTAAAATTTCTTTTTACCTTTCGAATTCTTTTGTAATGTAATCACAGGACTATAATAAATTCCCGAAATTCATTATTTTCTTTAAATCATTTCTGTTTATTCTAGATTTCGTAATGACTTAAAAATGATTTGATTGTTCTGACGTTTTATTTTCTAATAATCATAGCAAAAAGAGTGATTCCCTTAAAAATATTTCCTGAATTTCAAGCTACTAAAATTAAAGCAGTTGTTTTGTGAAACATTTTTATGAATAAAAGTTTCAAACACCTCAGTGACAACTAATATGAAAAATAAGTATCGCATCAAATAAAACCTCAAAATTTATTCGTTTTATGAATAATTTGCCCCGTAATGATAATAATAAATGAGATATCAAATTAAACAATTTTTAAGTTAATTTTAATCTTGATTTTATTTTTATTATTGTTCTTATTTTTAGCTTTTTAAAGCATTTTTAACATTCGTAAGTTCAATTTTTGTAATTCTATTTGCTATTAAATAGATTCATTTGTAGAAGAATTTTATTCATGATTTATTCTACGAGAGAGAGAGAGTCGAAGTTAAGTTCTAGTTTAGTACTGTAATACCCCGAAATTATACGTGATAGTAGGGTATAATTTAGCATATAAATACACTGAAATTATTTTTAGTTTAGGTCAGAGTTGAAAGAAGATCAAAATTTAGAAAAAGAAAATATTTAGTAAAATCTTAGATAAAACACACACAAATACAACATCGCAAACCAAAGTTATTTTGATTTAAAAGTTTTCATAAAATCTAACAAAGTAGACTGCCTGCTCAAATATTTTTTTTTTCTCTCTCAAAATTTTCTCGTGCCATGGTAATAATTTTTTTATTCCTGTTGTTGCTAATGCCACCTGTCTGACGTAGTCATATCAAGGCCCACGAAATTCATCATGGCATTGGACTAGATTGTACGCCTGTCGTTAGCCGTAGCTTTGAGCCCCATGCAGGTGATAGTCCGATTTGGCTCGGTTCCACCCTAATTATGAGGGAGAACAACTTGGGAGTGATCAGGGATCTCCCACCTCTCTTCCCCTTCCACCCACCTCACGAGATGACTTGCGGGTCGACGGCTATTTAGAGTACCCGCATGCCGCAAAGGCACTATACATTTACAAACATCCATGCCTTCTCCGGGATTCGAATCCAGGCCCGACGGAACAGCAGTCAGCGTCGCTAACCACTATACCGGATGGGCGACTTTTTGCGTTCTTCATTAGAGTCTATATTTTCTAAAAATTTTAACCCTTTTTCAATAAAACTTTTTTTTCAATGGGGCTGCGCATTGGTACTTTAAACCTTTGCAGACCTAGTACATTCCCTAGGAGCTGGTACCACTTTTAGCACTGCACCATACAGGCGATACCAATTACAGCAAGAAATTTTGAGGCCCAGTTTCCTCCACAGAGGGAGCATTTGAGCCCTTGAAGATGCGAACTTTCTACAAGGATTTTTAATTTTGCCGAGAGCATCGAAGCCAAAAAGACACTCTAAGGATCTTTCACATGCCGTATAATCATACGACATGGCCACTGTCGATTTTTGTATCAAGAAAATCCACCGACTTAGGCCGGGGTCGAACCCGTAACCTTGGATGCAGAAGGCCAGTGACAAACCAACCACGCCACCCAGCCGGCTTTTCAATAAAACTGAGGCCTTCTGTACAATTCCGAACCACCATTAGATCTTCTGATTCAACTGGGTTTAAAGACTCAAGTTCTTCAATGTCTTGCTTTTTTTATGCATTTCTATGACTTTATCCATGGTCAGCTAATGATTGTAATGTTGAGGAAACACGAATCGACGAGATTTGAAAATCGCCTAACTCCGGATTCGCGCAAGTCGGGGTAGCGTATATATATATATATATATATATCAGTCGAGGTATTATAGTATATAATAACTTTATTGGTTAAAGAGGAAAGACTGATTGCATATCCCCATCCTAGCAGTTATGTAGATTAAGGGCAGTGATTCTCCATTATTGTGCCACGGCAATTTTGTGAGCAGCCCAAGTTTTCTAAAATTATTGATTATACTCTGAGAAAGAGAAATGTTTTAAGAGAAATAAAATGCATGAAAATACCTAATAGTCTGTCGAGACCGTTGTATTATTTCGTGTTAACCGATGTTTCGTCTAAAACATTGTCGCGTTAAACGGATTTTTCTGTATACAGTTTGACGTACTTGTATAAATCAAATTTCATGTGTGTACGTCAATTATTGTAGGAAACGTAGCATTTTAAGACCTTGTAAGGAATTTACATTCCTTATTCCCTGGGACCCGGCTAGATGTGTGGGAGGAACTAAATGATCAGACGACATGATGAACTCAAATTATTTATCTCTATATTCAACACAGACGCCAATAACACTCTAATTAAGATAAATTTGATCAAGCAGAGGACTAAGGTGAGACATATAGCGTGGGGATAATATATACGATCATGTGAATCTATCCTTGCGATAACTTATACAAAGCTTGTTTTAAGAAGCGCGCTAATAATTTAACTCTCTAACTTGTATTTGAAATAAGATCACAGTACTTGAACTATTGCAATCCTTTAATCTTTTAGACGTGGCCTCAAACAAATCTCCAATATTTGACTTAAGCACTTCCTCAAGATTCTGTTTTCTCGCGTCGTACACTGTTTACGTATACGCATTACTGTCGATTTGCTTGCTTCTCATCTATTCACTTCACATCCAAGATATCCTCACCTCACTTCCAATGTATTCACTTTCGAAACTCGCGAATACAGAATATATATATTAAACTTACTTTGCACAGTCAAGCGGGTTGAAAAAATGATGTCCCAAAAGGAATCTCCAAGGAGTCAGTGGAAGGAACCGAATATATCCTTCACAACCTTATCAAATATATCCTTCACAAATATTTATCAAGAGGCTGTGACGGATATATTTGAATTCTTGAAGAAAAACTTATTCTTCAAGAAATTCAATGGTTAGCTAGTTTTTTGGTATTTTGAGCACAAAAACGTTTACTGCATATAGGTTACAGTAAAAATTAGGTAAAAGTCATTAAAACAAAGATTTTTTTAATGAAATCCTTACATTCCCTTAAAATAATTGTAATCCTTTCAAGCATTCAGAATGAATATGTCAAAATAATGGTTTTCGTATCGTTTTATTGAAATAATATTTCTATAGATTTTATGCAATCTGTTTTTTTAAAAAACGAAATCGCATAGACTTCAGCTTCGGAAACTGTTTAGTGGCTACCTGTATAATAGTTTCCTTTTTTGTTTCAATTGCAACTATTGTAAGATGATGCCATTAATTATAAAGAACTGCTTTTGTTCTTATTACATCTTAGGCGAATTCAACTTTCTCTGAACTTTGTTGCCCCTCAAGGGATTCAAAATAAAGTCAGACCTCGTAAGTTCACAAAATTTATTATTTTGTTCTGCTAATCTTCAAAATATAAAACATTTAAAGTCCTTTTTTTTTTGCTGTACTTTTGTGAAAAAGTATGTATTTTTAATTTTTATTCTTCATTTTTTTCGTCTCAAATACGTTTGGCCAACCAAGACCGATTCATGCTGGCGTACATTCAAAGAAATTGACGAAAATCTCAATTCGACTACGTGCATGATGTTTTTATGAAAATTGGATGTATATTTTCTCTATATATATAAAGAAGTTTTTCGTGATGCTGTAATAAATTTATTTATATATATAAAATACAGTTAGTATAAATGGGTCGTAAAAAGTTGCATTTTTAACTACATGGTCCATTCAAATGACAGTTTACAATTTGAGCCATTATAAAGACTGCGATGTGCTCTCAGTCCCGCCTAAAGCTGTGGGAGGAAGGGAAGGATGAGGAGCCACACCTAATAATCAATCTAGTTATTGAACACACAATTTATCAACACAATTAAAATAATTTAAACGAGGAGAGATGCTCTCAATCTAAGCAATATGTGGATTAAATAACGAATTATGAGACTTTAAATATTGACCTTCTCATAACAGAATCAAATCTACTATCCCAATTATTTGAGCAATAATCTAACTTTAGTGACCAAGCGTCACTTTAATTCTTTCAACTATCAAATCTCTGAAATACTCAGTAAAATGTATAGTACTTGATCAGGACAATCAATTCTTTCTCCTCACCTTCTCTCTCTTTAGCTTGAAAACCTAGACTATATATAGCCGACCTAATCTAAATAATCAGGTTTTCTTTTTCAGAGGGTTGGCTGTGAATAAAATCGAATGAATAGACCAAAGATTTGCCAAGAGGATTAAAGGAAGGACGCGGATAGATCCGTCACACAATGAGTATGAATAGTTGTTTAATTTGTACGATGGGGGTTGGTCCTCCCCTAGGTGGACAGGGGGAGGACTAGGCCCTCCCCTAGTTTTTCACTGTAACTCGTGTGCAAGAAATTCTTGTCGTAACGTATTATAGCTCGTTTCAGAGATCTACGATTAAAATGCTTTCAGATCGTCTAAACATTAAAAACAAGCTCATTAAAAATAAATTGGTTTTATGTACAGTATAATATAAGGTTCAATCACAGGAAAAATCCGAAAAATGTATTTATCAAACCAGAAAAATATAAAATATTAATGTTAAGACAAAAAAAAAAAAACTAATTTGTTTTCATTAAACGAAAATAAATAAATTATGAGGAAATTTGTGACTGAAGGGTTTGTTTCGAAAATAAATTTATAAACAAGAAAATATTATTAACTTAAATTTAATTGAAAATTACAGTCTTGAAACAGCCGGGGTGGGCGTTACGTCGATCACGATTGACCTCCAAGACAATTTGGAATGACCGCCTGAAGATAAGCCTTTAGTAATTGCATTATAATTACGAGAACTAACTTTAGAAGAAAATGTTTACTTTTTAATGCATTTTGTATTGTTTGGTAATCAATGCATCATTAGATACTATTATATTTGTGGCTGTGGTTATTTGGTTTCTATTTTGCATTTTGCTTTAAATGTGGTTTTAAAAAAGTGAGTTTTTCATTTCATTTACGTAGGTAAGTACATATTCCGTATTTATCATTCAGTTATTGTTGACTTTTTCCTTACCTCACCACACCTACGGCCCTGAGCAGTGGCCCACTCGTGAATTTTTCAAAGGGGGAGCGGTGCGGTGGTTCAGGATGAAATGTTTACCATTCTTATATTTTCCACCCATACGCTGCCAAACATAATTTTTTTTCATTTTGTAGATTGTCGGGAACAAAGAAGAGTAAGAAATAAATTATTTTATTAATAATTAGCATTAATTTTAAAAAAATTAATTACAAATTTTACGTACTACATACATGGGATTATAATCGATCGAAAAAAAAGAATCCTGGACTATAGAGGAGGATCCGGACCCTTTGTGTGGGCCATTGATACTAGGTGGACCGCAATACCTTAAAAACATTAGAAGTACCCTGGAAAAGTGTGCCCATCCCTGAGCTACATTACTGAAGCGATTCCTCTTCGTCATTGAAGTATGTAACGCAGAAATTGACTTATTTCTTTAGAGGATTCTGAAAAATTAAGTATTTTTTTTAAGTTTTGAAAGCTGTAGAATTTGTGGTATAATTTTAAAAGTTGGAAAAAGATTTATTTTATAAATTTTTTCAAACATTTAGCATTTGATTGTTGTTTTTTAATTCCTACTAATAGCTCACTCTCTCAATATATTTATTTATATATATATATACTTATCTCGTTCAAATTTTCAATCGTTAATAAAATACTTTCTATTCATCCAATCAAGTTCAAATAAATTGTTTTAAACTTGTACTGGATAACACTTGATGTTAATACATTTTGTCAAATATTAATTCATTAATTAAATTAATTACTGATTTTCGACGCCAACTTAGATTCGTCTCTATTGTAGTAACAATGTAACTGATGAAACAATGACCAAAGTTTGCGTCAAAAACCGATTTTTCAGATAAACTAGGCAACCTGGGTGCGCCTTGTTACAACAAGACAAGCAAATCATGCTCTTTTTTCAATTCCTACTATTATAGTTCACTTTTTAATTATATATATATATATATATATCTTGTTCAAATTTTCAATCGTTAATAAAGTACTTTCTATTCATCCATTCAAAGTAGGAATTTACTTATTAAAAAAAAATTATATTACGAGTTAAGTATTCTGTTTGTAATTACGATTTTTATTTTTTGTCATTACTATGAAAATAGCTGAAGAAAACACATACACATTTTCACTTCATTAAAAATATCAGTTATAACATATTTATAATTGAAATATGTACACAATAGTGATTATTAACCGAAGAAGATGTTTTGATTTGCTTTAAGAGGGCGTGGTTGGTATTAGCTTTAAGGGGTGTGGCTAAAAGATAACAAAACAGTTATTGATTGGTGTGACCGAAATTTTTTTTCCAGATTTTCAAAACCTACCTAACGGAAAAGATGTTCACTGGTATATAGATTAAAAGAAAAATAAAACAAGAGATGAGATTTTACATTAAATTCTGCCACCACAAAGGGAATGAAGTGAAGGTATTTGAGCTTTTTCATGGTAAAAAGCCAACAGAATTTTTGTCAAAGAAAAACAAGTATTTTTGTCAATTTTAACATTTATTGCAATGAGAGGACACCAACTAAATAGTTACAAGAAAACACATCAGGTGCATTTAACAGCTTCCTAAGCATTAATTAAAAAAAAAAAAAGAACGTGGAATGCCACGCGATAGTAGTGAAACTTCTTTGGCGACGTTGGCCGTAAATGCAGGAATGGATTTAATTATATTAAACTGTTGAATAACTTTAATCAAATAAAATTCCAACTTCATTTATTGTATGAAAATATTTTTGTTCAATTTTCTGCATAATCATTTTCCAAGAAAGACACAATAGGTGTGTGGTAACTAAAGTAGGATATAAAAATCCTCGATTGTAGTCAATCAAGAAAATGTGAGAAAACTGCATCCATCGTGGTGTTCCGTATATTGTTTTTAATTCTCTAGACTCAGTATTCATTGTCAAATCCAGTGTCCATTTCAAGAATTCAATGAGTGGCTTTGCTTCTTCTGAAGTAAAATTAACATTAAAGTCTCCAGTGAAGACAATCGGCTTTTAATCATCATCGGATCCAATGATTGAAGCAGCCTCTGATGTGTACAGCACTAAAACTTGATGGATAAAGATGATAAAAGCTACGACAGAACTACCTGGTGATATATAGACTTTCGCCAGGAATTGCAGGTAGTTTTGCTTTTTATTTCTTGCATGAAACTCTTTTCTTCTTTTTGCATTTGTAATAGGCTATCTGACCAGAATTTATTTTGATTCAATGGAAATATAAATTTATAATATAAACTTAATGCATCACTCACAGAAGTTACTGTGTTTGTTTACAAGACGCTATCCGTAGCGATTCTGACGCGAACGTTAGTGACATATACACAATGCCCCAGACGCTCCCGTAACGGAAGTGCCATATAATGGTAATATTTTGGGCGCGTTTATTCGTTGAAAACGGCACGCTTATTACATGAAAACTACGAAATTACGCCACGCGAGTTCATTACGAGAGTAGCAAGGGTACCCACTTAATGTTACCAATACCTAAGCGCCTTTCGTCCATACCAGCAAGATATACTTTTGAAGCACAATTCCCCCTTAGCAATCGCCCAACTTTTGCACGGAAATGACGCAAGTCACGTGGTGTAGTCCACCCCCCCCCTTTTCCTCCTGCTCGCTATCTCCTCACCATGGCGACGTTTCGGGGAGAGGGGGAATTCCTACTTCCGCTCGCTTTTTCACTGTTACGTAAAATTGGGTAAATTTCCTATTCACTCCCGTCCGCAAAGAAGTTTCACTTCAAAAAGCCTACTGTCGAAATTTACATATTACGATAATGGGGAAGGCGGGAAAAAAGCTTGTGTCGGACTGAGTCGATGATGCGGGAGAGAGAGGTGAGCACTTGAGTAACATACACCCCCCTATTTCGTGCGGGGGGGGGAGCCCAAAGCCTATGTTGTGTTATGGTTTTAAAATCCTTTGTAAAATCTGGCTTGGAACCCAAAATGACTACAGGGAAGGGCTATTATTCCTCGTTACGCCACTGGTGCTATGGTTAGGAAATGTTGCATTGTACATTGTACCACTCACTCCTCGATGCTGATTTATCAATTATCATTGCTTATGGTTATTTATATTGTGGAAAAATAATTATATTTTGAGTCTAAAATCATTTAATCAACATTATTGTTTTTCCATTTTTTTGAAAACTGAATCCCTTTGTGGCAATATCAAATTTTAAAATTATTTTTTATATAAATTTTTTTCTTCCAATCTCTAGTTTATAGAACATATTTTCCGCAAAGGTTGTGACGGTTCCATCCGCGACTATACTAACACCTTGGGAACTATTCTGGGAAAAAATAATTTTATTCAACCAACCTTCGCCGACCAAGAAAGCGTGATTATGTAAATGAAGTATATTATATAAATTCTGTTTTCACTAGTTTGTGTGTTGGAACGTTGGAGTTGGCAAGTAGGAGTTAACATAGAGTCTGCGAGTTAGTTGTTAGACGAGGATTGATAGAGAGTGGAATTAGTAAGCGGTATTGGAGTTGTCCAGGAAAACGGATTACACCAGTGAATCCAACGACATTGATTAATTCCGATAAAGATCACCTGCAAGATTAGAGTGTAGGATCCGATGCATAAAGAGTACAGGTATTGTGAGCTTGATTAATTAGAAGTTAGCTTATTAGTGTGCAACGTAGTTATATTTGAGCGTATTTAAGCTATCTTAGATTCAGTTGAGGGTCTGTAGTAGTGTTATAGAATCTCACCTCCGCGCTCTACTATTTAATCACCTACCTTGATTAGATTGTTAATGTGCCTGATTGATAGTTGGTAACAATAAGTTGATTCGATTGAAATCGTGCCTGTGGACCATTCAGTTTCTCCCACACCCCTAGCCGGGTTTATAGGTACACAAGGGGGCTCAGAGTCAAGCAGGAACCGACCGCTATCATAAGGTTGGTCCCGGTAAATAAAAATTTTTCCCCTCCACACAACTGTAATCTATCCGAATATTAATGTAAGTTTACAGTAGTTGTTTTAAAAAAGCTGTCGAAAACACTTAACTACGGAACTAAACTAAAATCAGTGGCGCAACAGCCCATGAAGGCCAAGGTTTACTGTGCCCATCTCAGTATAAGTGACCTTTGGCGTTGAGGTGCATGAGTTGATGTTTCGGTTATGTGGTCAGTTTGACGCGAAACCTCCAGTGTTTAGTTCATAAGAAAAAGCCTGGTACAGTTTTTCGACACATGATAGATTAACTAATTTTAAATTTTCCTTTGAATATTTTTATTCCAAAAATGCTTCGAAAAAGTTTATTTCTAATGCACCCTGACAACATAACATAGATCAAAACTCTCAAAAAACGCGTTTCAAAAAGTTTTGATTAATATATGTGCCAAAAATAAACGTATAAGTTAAGTAGCAAAAGACTACCTGTGCAAAATAAATCAGTGTTAAATGAGATATTTTAGCCGACTCTTCAGTAGAAATATCCCAAGCACTGCTGAAGTATTTGAGCGCTATCATTTAGAATAAAATGCAATAGATTGGAAGCCGGCAAATGTTCAACTATTTATTTAAAATAATGAATAAGTAAAAATAACAATGTCAGAATAAAGTGGTGTTACGTTTTGAAAATGTCTACATCTTATGTACTTGATGGAGAATCAATGTTTTTTTTGTGTGTTTTTTTTTGAAGAATATGGATCACATTTAAATTTATCTTAATACTCCAAGAATATAATCTAAAGACTAGATATATATATATTCTTAAATTTTGGCTCGAAAACCTTGAAACCCAGATAGTTAATTCTGCTAGAATAACTCAATGGTTATTGTTCGTGGAGAGTGCGAATCATAGACATTCGAGCACCTGCGCAGTCGGTGACGAATATTTGGCAAGAATATGAAAGGGGAGAAAGAATTAGAAAACATGTTTCTTCCCAAGTACAGTTTGAACTTGTTATGACACAAGAATGAGAAAACATTTGTACTGAAATGAGTGGAAGACTTGTTGAACTGATTCCAACAATAAGTTGCGTTGTTTTGTCACAGAAGAATTCGTTTTTTAATAGTGAAATTATGTGCACGTATAATAAGTATTTTGTAAACTCAGAATTTTAAACAATTTTACTCACGTCTTTAATTCGTTTAAATTAAAGTATGCCATATATTGTGGTAAATATCTTTAAAATTTTTTTAAAAATTAATAAAAAAAAACTAAATTTAAAGTAAAAAAATTAAATAAATCAATTAGAAAAATCAAATAAAATTATTAGAGTAAATCTAGGAAATTCTATAATTCGGTTCCTATTCGAAATAAGTTGACGATTTGTTGGAAGAAAATAGTTAAAAATTTGCTAGAAGAAGTTTTTTTTTTATTTCCTAAAGTTTGAGCTGAATTGCTTAAAACTTTTTATTAGATCATACCTAAAATCGTTTTAAGAATATTTTACAAGGAAAAATAATATAAAAATGCCATTTTTCTGCAGAAAATGAAAGAAGAATGGCGTTTTTCCAAAACATTCTTCTTTTGTAAGAAATGCTTCTAAACTACTAATTAATATTTTGCCTATATTTCGCGAGGACTTCTATTCCGTGGTTGAATTAAGATGCTAACATTTATTATATTATAACATTATTTTCAAAGTTACAATAAATTAAAATAATAACGTTTTTTTTTAATTTCTATACTTTATAATAACATATTAATAAATCCATTTCAAAATTATATTTATCGAAAATCCTAGTTCAACCCCTGTATAGAAATCCTAGCTATATATAGGTAAAATATTATAATTATAGAAGCATTTTTCATAAAAGGATACTGTTTTGAAAATATGTCATTCTTTCTTATTTTTTGTCAAAAAATTGCATTTAAATTCCTTTTTCGCGTGAGAATATTCTTAAAACAATTTTATAGGTATGTTCTAATTCATCTGACACTAAATATCAATATATATATATATATATATATATATCAATTTATACGCATTTTAAAAATCACGTTTCCGAATGCAATAATCTTATTTAACCCGGGAGAAGGTGCGGACTCGATACTAACTTCAGTGTTCACAAGGGGTAACTCAGTCACCCCAATTCTTTTTTATAAATTTTTTATCGTACACAATAAAAATCATAATTCCAGGGAATAATTTAGTTAAGAGAAAGTATACTTACCTACTTTTAAGGATTTTTTAATTTTCCTTCGATAATTTGAGAACAAAATTCGATCAAACTGAGCTAAAATGTTTCAAATAGTCGTGTTTTTAATATTTTAATAATGAACACAAATCACAGACACTTTTCTCTAACATTATAAGAATGATAAATTTAGGGGAAAATGTGATATTTTGTTTAAGTTATTGTAGTTTTATTGTCCTTGATGATCAACAAACAGCCCGTTGAACTTATTCTTGCTAGTGTCGTTTTGAAAGGGTGAAGTGTGTGTTGTAGTACACTTGTGGCCAGTGGCGTAGCGTACACCCCCGCAACCCTCGTATCGTGGTGGGCCCAGGGTTCTAGGGGGCCGAAAGCCTGACTGCCGCGAAGTACTTACTCTTTGTAAAATCCAACTTAGGAGCCAAAACCTGACTTTGCAGGGGGGCCCAAATGCTTTCCGTTACGCCACTGCTTGTAGTTTCATATCTTTCATGGTGGAGTTTTTTCGGTAGCATTCGAAAACTTTTTTTTCAACTCACACGTTTCATGTTCATCATTTTTCTCAAATTTACTTTCTTCCTTGCTTGATCAGTTCTTCCCTTGCTTGATCAGTTTCAACTTCATCCAATCGCACAGATGTCCATTTACATTTTATATTCTGTTAATTTACATTTTACATTCTGTTAATATACATTAGGGTTTGCAGCCCCGGGATCCCGAAATCCGGGAATCCTGGTGATTTTTTTTCAATCCCGGGATTTAATTTCTGTCTGAATTATATTTTGAAATTTTTTTTCAAAGTATTGTGAATCTGGTATTACATTTAATGAATCTTATTTACTTTTTTGTACTGTATACTGTTATTGTTAGTTTTCTTACGTGTTGAACCTTGAAGGGTTCGAAGGGGATGTGTATGTCAAACCGTGAAATTTCATATGTTTTCTCTGATTTTCTTCTGTACCTTTCTCCCTATCGCGAGTGGGGTCAGAAAATCGACACTTCGTCCACCCTCAGGATGTCCGGCGTCAGCTAACTTGGACAGAGGCATTCAGAATTTTTGGAAGATATCTAGCAGGGTTTTCAGCCCCTGGATTCCGGAATTCCGATACCCCGAGATCCTGGTGTTTTTTCCAATCCCGGAATTCCGGGATTAAAATAACTAATTCCGGGATCTATAAATTATATTTAAAAAATGTTTTCTCAAAAAAAATTTCTAAGAATTTAATTCTATAAAAATTTATATTCTGTTTATGAAATATGTACGTAGAATTTTTTAGTGCAATTATAAGTGCTATAGGTAAAAAAAAATATATGTACAGCTCTCATTTCTCGACTGGGAAAACGTCGTACAGATCTAAGTACTCACTGCAATGTAAGTAACCTCTCAAGAATAGATTTTGTCACAGTTCCTTCTTCAATTAAATGCCGTTCATTAATAGCGGACCTGCTTGGAAAACTTGAGACACTTCAAATCCCATTGCATTACTAACAGCTCATGCAACTGGATCTTCAATTTCAAATGAGGTAACAATTTAAATGGATTCACGTTCTGATTCAATAACTGGATCAATTTATATACAAAAACCATTAAGTGTAGCAAAAGAACTAAATAAAGTTATCAAAGAGGTATATGCACCAATGCAGTCTATTAGATTTGAGACACTGTCATCAAAAACTCAAAAAGAAATGTCTCTATTTTTAAAATGGAGGGAGACGTGTGTGAATACCTGAAAATAACATGCCCTTATTTAATGACGATAATACCTACTAGTGAAGAATCCTAACGCACCATTTCTTCGACATGACAGTTTGTAACATAAAAAAGGAGCCATTTCAACAATGAAACGCTGGAGAAGCTGTGTGTTTATAAGCTTATTTACAGAAACACAAGAATTGAAGAAATGCTTTTTTTAAAAAATTTCATAATGTACTATTTTTATTTGTTTTTATGATGAATTAATTTTTTTATTAGTTTCATTGAAATAATATTAAATCAATTTTTAATTATACTTTCAGTTTTATTACGCAATTTCAACTATGCTAATATGTAAGTATTTTTAATAAATAGTCCAATGCTAATCCCGGGATTTGGATAATGTTATCCCGAAATCCCGGGATTGAAAATATGACACGGGGTTGCAAACCCTATTTTACATTTTGTTAATTTACATTTTACATTCTGTTAATTTACATTTAAAAACCATAACGAGTCGTAAAACACTGCAATCAAAACCACTAAGTTGTTCACGGAGAAAAATGTGTAGTCTGTTCATAGAAAATATTTTGCAACAAAAGTGGTCACTCAGTCACCCAAATACCTTAAGATTGTTAGAAAACGTTTGCCACTCCCAAAAAAGGGGGAGATATGTGACTAATACATTTTAGTTCCCATGAAGACTGTACTATGGAAGGATGCTTACACGGTCTTTGGTAACAAATAAACAGTTTTCCCAGAATTAAAGATTTCGCGAACCTGGGGTGACTCTGTGCCCCGATTGACCGTTCCCGGGTCAACATCTTTTGAAGTGAAACTTCTTTGCTGACGGGAGTGAATGGGAAATTTACCCAATATTGCGTAACAGTGAAAAAGCGAACGGAAGTAGTGATGTTCCCCATCCCCCGAAATGTCGTCATGGTGAGTAGATAGCGTGCTGGAGGAAACGAGAGTGGGGGTGGGGTACACCCCGTGACCTGCGTCATATCCGTGGAAAAGTTGGACGATTTTTAAGGGGGAATTGTGCATCAAAAGTATATCTTGCTGCTATGGACGAAAGGCCCTTAGGTGTTGATGACATTTAAGTGGGTACCCTTGCTACTCTCGTAACGAACTCGCGTGGCGTAATTTCGTAGTTTTCATGTAATAAGCGTGCCGTTTTCAACGAATAAACGCACCCAAAATATTACCATTATATGACTCTTCCCGTTACGGGAGTGTGTGGGGCGTTGTGTATATGCCACTAACTTTCGCGTCAGAATCGCTACGGATAGCGTCTTGCAAACAATCACAGTGACTTCTGTTTGTGATGCATTAAGTTTATATTATAGATTTTTATTTCTCTTGAATCAAAATTAATTCTGGTCAGATAGCCTGGAACGAATGCAAAAAGAGGAAAAGAGTTTCGTGAAAGAAAAAAAAAGCAAAACTAGCAGCAATTCCAGGCGAAAGTCTATATATCACCAGGTAGTTCTATCGTAGCTTTTATCATCTTTATCCATAAAGTTTTAATTGCTGTACACATCAGAGACTGCTGCAATCCCTGGATCCGATGATGATTAAAAGCTGACTTAACTATAACTTAATACTATAACTTAATACTTTTTATTTTATTTTAAGGCTCTTATAAACTCTTTCAAAGAGGTAAGAAAAAAATCTTGATATTCTTTGACAAATAATGTGCTTGTAAAATCACTTTCCCCATTGTAAATAACAGTTTCATAAATATATATGTCTCAGAAAAAGTACCAAAGAAAGGTGACATACCTGCAATACTTGTCGTACATGTCAGATTCCTGCACTTATTGTTTCACGCGATACTGCTCATAAATCTTATTTTTTATGACTGGGTACTTGAAAAAGGGACATATATCATCTAAACTAGCCTCTGAAAGAATAGAATGTTTTTTCTTTCTTAAATTCGAATAAATCGCTGTAATTTTGCTTTAAGAAACTTCAGTCATGCTTAAGAATTTGTATTATTAAGTAAATTAACAAAATCGCTATGCAGATTTTTATAGTTTAAAGAAAGACAAGAATTTATATCAGAAAGGATTGTAAAGCAAAGATTCTAACATTATATTGATTTATTTGAAAGATAGTTAAAGTTATTTTATGAAATATTTTGCTCGAGAGATATTGTTCATAATAATCAAGAGAGGAGGCTCGTAAGTTCATTAACTGGGACTGTCTCTCTTTAATTTGATATTTTTTTTCCTCCTCGAGTTAATAATAATACACACTTTTATATTATTACGAATTTTGTAAAATAGAGTGTAAATAACCTACATTTGGATGTGTAATGCATTTGTATTACCTTATGTTATATTTATTTTGTGTTAAAACTGTAATATTCATTGGCAAAGTTACGTTATAATGACGATTCAACAGGAACTTAGCGAAATATTGGCGATAGTGTCAAGTTGGCGAGTTCGGGTCCCTCTGGATTCTTTTAGAAGTTAGTGGAGAAAACCACTAATTTTACGATTTATGACGCAAGCCATCTTTCTCGAAGTTTCGGCCACGGCTATTAATAGAGCGATTCTCACCGAAACGAGTCAAGTACCACTACACACTCTCACACCCCTTTGGGCAGCCATCCTGAGCCATTATCCTCATTTCTCAACATCCAATAGGAAGACGCTCTCTCTTCCACAAGATTCCTGTCATCAAAGTATACCTGTAAACCAAGATCTTCACGCCTACCGGCCCACCACCGCTCGTCCATTTGCATTGCACCTACTCATCAGCATGAAAATTAAATTTCACCATGTCATTAAACTGAACTTTCTCGCCAGATACGGGTTTGAGGGTTCCTAGAAACTCATGTACCCGAAAAACCTTTCGTAGATTCGTAGAAACGAGTCAAGGGTCATCATGGCCTAGTGGTTAGAGTGACTGATTTACAGCAACTAGTTGATTCTACAGTAACAGTTCGATTCCAGGGATCTCGATTTTTTAATCCAATTGCAATGTAACACTACCCCAGCATGAAAATTCAACGTTGTCAAGTCATCTGGCAGAACTTTTTAAACCAGATACAGGATTGAGGGCTCCTATAAACCCATATACCCTGAAAACATATCGTAGATTCGTAGAAACCAGTCAATCTGGTTTTGACTAGCGATTAGTAAACTTACCCTGACCGTGATTAGCTCGGATGTGCTTGTGAATAATCTCTTACATACGTGTATTTTAGATACTTATAATTGTATCTGAGTGATGTTGAGGGTGTGAAGACCTTCTGAGATTTATTGTGTGAATTCTGCTGTTGAATCCTGTATTTTTAAGGATTGAGTTACGACAATAAAATTTCATCTCCCTTAAAGAACTGTCTTGTTGTTTACGACTGATTTGCATAAAATCCTCGAACCCCGATCAACATAACAATATTATTATATTTAAAATTATATTATTGAGGCAACATTATTTGTTTCATTCACTTTTCACCTATGCATCCTTTTTTTCCCGATTTTTATTTCAAAATACACATGGTTGGCTAGGTGGCTTAGAGCAGTATTCCTCAACCGTTTTATCGCCGGTCAACGTTTGATAATTTTACCGCGGCCTGCTGTGAGGACGTTGACTGTTTAGATTGTTTTGATTTAATAATTTTAATTTAGTTGTATTTAAATATGCCTTCAGGATAAAAAAACAATTTCACCGAAAAATGAATATAAAGGTATTTTCATACATTCACCAAAACCCTACAGAAATAAACCACAGTAAATAAAATTGTGAAGGAGGAGTTATCTCATCCCTCAGTGGGGAAGTCGAAAGGAAGATTAGCCATAGTCAATATAACTTCAATTTATTCTCTAATTAGAACAACAAGACAATTTCTATTAATCCAACTTAAGAAATGCATCCAAATACGAAATATGAAGAACAACTGCGTGGTAGACAAGATACGAGAAAACATTAAATATCACTTACGTCGACCTTCTAATTCTTAGCGGTGGCCGTGGGAGTCAAGGGGTCTAGGCATCGGATCATGTCAGGAGTTCGATCCCAGTACCACTGAAGACCCACCGTGTAGGGGATAGATGTGTCGTGACCCAGTCCTATCTTGGACTGGGTTCACATTGCTCGGCGTGCCTGGTGTGGAAGGAAACATATTATCACCAACGAAAGCCATAATTACAAATATTTATTAACAACACACAAATACAATTAACAAGTCACACTACAAGTAGAAACCCTGGAGTGATTATTCAATTCCCTAGATTAATCCTGATACACAACTCTAACATTCAATTCTAACCTTTAAATCTAATATTCCCTACTAAGTAATCTTAACTATTAGAATTGACAAAGGAGACGAACGCTTACTAACTTCAGGTCGATACTAACTATAATCCCTTTGATTATTTCAATGATTAACGATATCAATTACTATCTAATACGTGCTAAGCTCGCTGGAGAGATCCGTAGACTATACTTACAACAAGTTTGGCAAATCCTTCTCCTACTACTTTCTTACTAAATCTAGACTTTATATAGTCGAATTCATTAGCATATCACTATCTCGTGTTTTTCCCGAGAAGGCTGTGAAATAGAATAATTGCTGGCCCCAAAGTTACCCAAGAGGGTTAATAGAAGATTGACGCGGATAGACCCGTCACAGATGCACGTAAAATCTGTCGAGAGGTCAAACGTGCACCCGTTGGTGTGGTGTGGTAGTTAGGAGAGGGAGGTGCTAGCTCAGGTGTCGTCCGCGTCACTTGACCATGGTTCAAAATGACGCGAACCGTCCCCAAAAGCTCTCGTGTAGCTGAACAATGGGACTTTAATATTCATTCACTCATTCACTAATTCTTAGCGATCTAATCTAATTTGATTCCTAATTGACAAATCGTCAACTTTAATATCACAATAATCAGCTACGAAGTATCCATGCTCCACTTCACGTTTAACTAATCACTGAAGCAGTAGCAGTCTAACCTCTTTAACCTTTCTCTTTCTAACTCGAAAGTTTAATCTTTATATACAAGTCTTAATTTACATATTCACGTCTTCTTCTTCGAAGGAAGGCTTTCAATACATTAAGTTTTAAAGACCCATTTTTCCCCAAGAGGATTGTTGATGAGGAAAATCCAAATAGATCCGTGACAAAATAGAATAAATTTAATGTTCTTTTTGCGACCCGGTACCATTTGATCCACGGACCAGGGATTGGGGATTACAGGTTTTAGAGGTAGCGTGTTCGCCTCTTATGCTTAAGGTTGAGGGATCGATCCTGGTTAGAGTCGATAGATTTTCTGGATGCGAAAACCTTGGTACGCATGTCATATGATTATGTGGCATGTGTAAAAGATCCCTTGAGAACCAATTTGACAAAATTAAATCACGTCAATATTTAGTATCCGACGAGAGATTGAATTGAATAAGTTCAAGCATCAAAATTTTGGTATCGGGATCTACCACTAGAGGGTGCCACCAATGAAATGGCTCTCATACTTGGGGACTTGCCGTGCCTGCGAAGCTATACTGCCAAAATGCAGCTCATTTGGAGAAAAAAAAAAAAAGGGAAAAAACTTTAGTGCACAGAAGTATACGAGGAAGAAAGAAAAGATTACTGTTGCATTTTGCTTTACAAAGAACAATCAAATTTAATTAAATACTGAAAAGTCAATATTTTTGTTGGATTTTAGTATCGTATATATTACATTTCGAAATAAATAAATCAAAATGTAATTACTTCAAAATATAAGAATTTGTTGAGGAAACATACCAGTATTTACATAAAAAAATCTCACATGCATCTTTCATCAATCTCGCATCGTGTATCTAAAATATCTTTTTTTAAAAGAATTTGGAGGGGGTCATTTCTTGTACAAAAGCTCAAAACATATTTCATTCAAATAATTTTTGTAATTATCATTTGTTAATAGCTATCAATCAAACATAGTAATACAAGGCACTCAGCAAACTACATTATAGGAATCAGAGATATAATTTAATAACTTTTTAAAGAATTTTTGAGTATTTTTTCCAAATTCTCTTCATTTCTTACAAAACTTTTTATTCAAATAATTTTATTGAATTATTTGTAATTTTGTTGAATTGTTCATAGTACATTTTTCCATAAAATCGTACTTATTACACAAATACAACCTCTGACAATAAAGTTCGGTGAATCACGTCAGAACTACCAATCTGGCAACACTGGTGAAACAAAACGTTGCACATGCGTAGCGGCAGGTGTTGACCATCTACCTCCACCGTTGTTCAGTTGATCGTCGTGTGTGTTCTGTGAAAAACTTGTTTTACAAAGTGCTTGATTAGTGTGTTGGTTCTTAACTGAGAGCAGGAAAATGAACGAACAAAAGATCAATTTAAAGTTTTGTTCTAAGCTTGGCAAGACACCGACAGAAACTTATTCGATGCTGGTACCTATTTATGAAAATCAATTACTGTCCATGTGAAGTGTGTACTAGAAATTCGACCGTTTCCGAGAAGGCCAGGAAAGTGTTTCTGACAACCCCCGTAGTGAAAGACCGGCGACCTCCGTCAGTGACGAAAACATTGAGAATGTGAGTCAATTAATCACGAAAGATCGTCGATTAACTGTGCGCAGAATAGCTGGACGATGAATGCTGCAAGGTACATTGAGATTTAGACCCGTTTCATGGAACGTCTACGCAGGGTACGACCCCAGTACGTACAAGGTTCATGGTTTTTTGTTCATGGCAATGCTCGCACTCACACAGCCAACATTGTCAAACAGTTCCTGGCAAAAAGGGGGGGGGGTGCAAATTGAACATCCACCATACTCACCAGATCTCGTTCCTCCAGACTTCTTCCTATTCCCTCGGCTTAAACTCGCTTTGAAAGGAAAGAGATTTGGCGATATTTCTAACATCCAACGAAACGTGAAGAAGCTTTTGAATTCTATCTCAAACGAAGACTTCTTGCAAAGTTTCCAGGACATGTATAGAAGATCTCAGCAGTCCATAGTTATGAGAGGTGACTATTTCGAAGGACAGTAAGGCAACTTTCGTTAATATTTCATCTACGTTAATGTTACAGGACTATTCACCGATCTTTATTGCCAGAGGTTGTATTTTATAGCACGGTAAAACATATCAAACAGTTCAAATCACTACTGTAATTCTATGGTGAAAGGATAATTACTTTTTTTATTAATGCATATCTTGTGATGATATCTATGGCCCTGTGAATATGATAATCACGATACAAACTATACATAAAATTAGTTTTCATATTGTTTAAAAAAAAAATTCGTAAATCCAGGAATCCTCTCAAAATATACATAAATAAACTATGGAACTAAAAATTTCAAAACATTAAAATTAGCTAGCAAAATAATGTCAAAATCATAGTTGATTCTTTTGTTATATAATGGGAAATAAATAAAAAAATTTACAGTTTTCGAAAAAATTTTGATTTACTTTTTGAAGCAAGAATTTTGTATACATGATTACGTGGAAAATTTTATTTGAAGAGAAATCGTTATTATCAAAAGAATAAAAAAAACTTTGAATTATATCTGTTTTTTCTTTAAAAAAAAGCACTGCTTATCCGAAAACTGTCCGATAATACTTATTGCTAACTACAAATAACCACTTATTATATTTATTCAGTTTCTTGACTCCCTCCAAATATTTTTTCTCTCGAGAATTTCAATTTTCAGCATTTTTCTAGCCACATCCCCCTTAATGGAATCGTTCTGTAGATTTTGCATAGCTTACCTCTTTGAAAATGTGAAGAGAACACAGTCATTTTTATTAGTCTATAAAAATTATACGAAGTAATAAATTATCTTTTCATATCAACTCTACAGCTAACCGAAGAAAAAACTCAAAATTAATATTTGAAATGCAGCAAACAACTCGACACCGTTGAAATCAAAACAGAACTTTTTCGTGAATATTTTAAAAACGTTTTATCTGCCTTCGCATGTCTCCTTTCCCCCTGTTCCTACCTTTTTTTTATCAAAAATAAACATAGAGGAGGAGGAGGAGGAGAGGCAGAGAGAGAGCAAGGTTATTGAGTATCCTTTCCCCAGCAGGAAGCAGGAGGGCACAAGTTGCCTTCCTGTGAACCCTGTGATGACGTCAAAGTACAATTAACCAAAACAAAAATTCAATAATTCGTTTCCTCTCAGTCCAGAGCAAGGCGCTCACGTGGCGAAACACACACACACTAGGTGGTGGACAGGAATAGAAAGCATTAAAATCGAAGGGAAAAAATTAAGAAATTAAAGCTTATTTACTCTTTAACACGTAATCAGTCAATTAAATCATGTGTGACTTATTTCTGTTTGATAATAAATAAGTTATAGTTTCAAAAAAACTAAAAAACAAGCTTTTATACTGAATCGAACTAAAAAGTAAAAAAATAATTCTTAATATAAGAATCAAATGATGAACGAGAAAATGAATGTCATTGGGGTAAAAGCGTGGGGTGCTCAATGTTAATTGTTATCATTTCTTATTAGTTCTACAGTGGTGGCAAAAAGTCCTGAACACACTCATTTTTTAGCGTAATTTTTGTGTTTGGCTTCATTTTTCGTTGTGAAATTATCGCACTATCTTAAATATTGTTATTGATTTTAATGTATTTTTTATGCTGATTTCAAATCTACTACTAGTTTCGTAGTGACTAAAATATTTTTTGTAGTAAAGCTGCCTGAACACAATGATGTG
Source organism: Trichonephila clavata (assembly GCA_019973975.1). NCBI lineage: Eukaryota > Metazoa > Arthropoda > Arachnida > Araneae > Nephilidae > Trichonephila > Trichonephila clavata. Next base: position 80,982 of record BMAO01009539.1, on the reverse strand, counting down.
AAATATGTGCAGAATAAAACAATATAGAATAACATAATATGCAAAGAAAAATGACACGAAAATTGACAAATACGGCATATTTAATAAGCATTTTGAAAATTACATTGTTGTCACATGTTAAAAAATCAATATTTTATGGGCCAGCCGTTTGCTTTAATTACGGCTCTACATCTTTTTGGCATGGAATGCTCCAATTTCAAAAGAAGATCTTTCGTGACAATATGGTTGAAGGAAAATATTAAAGCTTCAATTAATTCACGTTTGTTTGAAGGTTTTTTCTTTGAAATTTCATAACCAATTTTAAACCATAAGTTCTCTATCGGATTAAGGTCGGGAGACTATCCTGGCCAGTTCATTCTATTCACAGTATGGTCTTTCAACCATTTCTGGACTACCTTTGCACGATGACAAGGGGCGTTATCGTCCTGAAAAATCCATGACTGATTCCCAAAAAGATATCTCGCAGTTGGTAGCAATTTATTTTGTAGTATTTCAATGTAATCTATGGCTTTCACTGTTCCTCTAACGATGTGAAGTCTTCCAACACCATAAGAAGATATGCAACCCACCATGCAACCACATGCATACCATCACTTTTGTCGGGTACTGTGGGAACTTTACTGTGGGCTTCAGACATTGAGGGCTGAATTCCTCATGAATGCGTCGTCTTACATAGGCACTACTTTAGTTGCCAGAAATACAAAACTGACTCTCGACACTAAATATTACCTTTTCCCAGTCTTTAATAGTCCATAATGAATGTTCCCTTGCCCACGTCAATCGCCTCTTGCGTTGAAATTCAGTCAGTAATGGTTTTGGGCGCGCTTTACAGCCTCGTAACCCAATTTCCAGCAGTCTTCCTCTAACAGTTCTTGGGCACACACTCACATTTGATGTCAAAGTCCATTGTTTCAAAATTTGCGAGGAATTAAGCTTTCTGTTTGAAAGTGAAATTCTGTGCAATAACCTGTCTTCACGTAAAGATGTTTCTCATGGTCGTCCTGATCGCCCCCTGTCAGTAATAAAATTTGTTTCAGAAAATCTTTTCAAAGGCCACATGAAACTTTAGCAGCTTTAATATTTTCCTTCAACCATATTGTCACGAAAGATCTTCTTTTGAAATTTGTGCAATCCATGCCAAAAAGATGTAGAGCCGTAATTAAAGCAAACAGCTGGCCCATAAAATATTGATTTTCTAACATGTGACAACAATGTAATTTTCAAAATGCTTATTAAATATACCGTATTTGTCAATTTTCGTGTTATTTTTCTTTGCATATTATGTTATTCTATATTGTTTTATTCTGCACATATTTCACATTATTGTGTTCAGGCAGCTGTACTACAAAAATATTTTAGTCATTAAGAAACTAGTAGTAGATTTGAAATCAGCATAAAAAAATACATTAAAATCAATAACAATATTAAGATAGTGCGATAATTTCACAACGAAAAATGAAGCCAAACACAAAAATTACGCTAAAAAATGAGTGTGTTCAGGACTTTTTGCCACCACTGTATTCCGAAATGCTGAATTAGTGTAAAAAAACAAAGTACAAAGCACCCCACGCTCTTACCCCAATGACATTCATTTTCTCGTTCCTCATTTTATTCTTATATTAAGAATTATTTTTTTACTTTTTAGTTCGATTCACTACAAAAGCGTGTTTCTTAGTTATTTTTAAACTATAATTTATTTTTCCTTTTTTAGTTCGATCTACAATAAAAGCATGTTTCTTAAGTTTTTTAAACTATCATTTATTCATTGTTGAATTTATCTTCGAGTTTGATATTTGGAGCCGGAATTCTGTGGCTGCTAGAATTAGTCTTGCTCTTCCATGGATATTAATTAACGGGTCTGAAGGGTATTGATTCTCACCGTTTACGTCGCCTCGTACGAGTACCGTGTCGTTACATTTCAAAGATTCCGCCTCTAATGAAACTAATAAAAGAAACATTAAGTGCCAATCATATTATCATCTTTTAAACGTATTGCTATAATGTTAATTCGTATCATCACTTCTAAAAGGTATTTATATATAAAAATAAATATATTTAGCAGTTAGAACATAAATTGTTTTTTCTTCCACATGCACGAGCCTTTTTTTTCCCGTTTTTAGAAATAGACAAAAGTTTATATTATGGTAAGAAATAGCTGACGCACCGGCCAACTCTTTCACACATAAAGAGAACACTTTTTTGTTTGTTTTATTTCTATTAGCCACAAGTGTATTCTTTTCATAGGATTGTACCTTAATCTTTCAGTCGTTTAATCTGGAATTAGTCGCCAAATCTGGAAATGGTATATGCAATAAGTCGCCAAATCTGGAAGTGGTGTATGGAATTAGTCGCCAAATCTGGAAATCGTGATTCCTGATATCCTGATTAGGGAAATGGAACAAAATTATGAACTTATTATATTGTCATCGGTCCTTGACAAGTGTGCAAAATTTCGAATTAATCTGCCTTTTTTAAGTGTATAAAAATCGAGTTCCAAGATTCCGCTACATACAAGTGAAACTTATAAAAGCGTGTTAAAAAGGAGATGATATCCTTCCTTGCTAGAAAATCGAGAGCATTATAAATTTTTATTGCCACTGTAATATTTAAATATCCAAAGAAGAGTTTAAGTCACATATAATTTTAACAATACACATTCCATATTTGCCAACAAGACGGATTTTAAATACGCAAAAGAGGTATATTTTTTGAATCAGTTTACCTTTCGACGTATAACTATGTTATAATGTTCTTCTATTTTCTAGATTTGTCTTGGAGTATATATTTTTGTCGCCAAATTCAGAGACTTGGCGGTATCAGACGACAGAATTTGTCATAAGATCTGTTTATTCATTTTTTTTTCTTTCTAATGGGGCAGCGAATTGGTAATTACCCTTGAAGACCTAGTGCATTCTCCGGGAGGTGGTATCAGTTTGAGTGGTGGGGCACCATTTAGGTGGAGATTACAATGTAATTTTTACCTCCCCGGAGGAAAGGCATCTGAGCTTTGACGGTGCGAAACTGTACAGGAATTTTGATTTTGCCTACAATACCCAAGTGCACTCTGCCAATCTTCACCATGCCGCCTAATCATACGAAATGGATGCTGTCCATTTTTTGCATCAGGGAAATTCACCGAGTTGGGCTGGGGTCGAACTCGCAAACTTGGGCGAACACTGCCCATCCGATATAGTGGTTAGTGATGCTGACTGCTGTGTCGTGGAGCCAGGATTCGAATCCCGGAGAAATCATGAATGTTTGTAAATGTGTAGTGACTTTGCGATACGGAAGTACTCTGAATAGCCGTCGAGTCCTCTAGTGAGGTGGGTGGAAAGGGCTGACCATCCCTAGGGTGTTGGGATGGTCAAAATTGGGATGATATTGAGCCAAATCGTATTGTCGACTGTATGGTGCTCAAAGCTACGGATAACGACAGGTATAAATTTCTAGCCCTTTGCCGTCATGAACTTCCTGGGTCCCGATCTGACACCGTCAGACAGTTGGCATAAAAAACAATAGCAGTCCAGCGTCAAACCGACTACATAAAATCTATCTGTTTAGTATTATGGACTGCTGTATTCTTTCTTTGTCTCTACAAATCTTTTTTTTTTAATCCATAATATCTGTGCTGTTCGATATCTACTGAAATAATTAAAATGGTATCCAGGATATCAAAACTGTATTGGTACTAGGATATGCAGTGCTTTTGTAATTGAACCAAAAAAAATGACATTATTCTGTGTAAAAATTATAAACATCTTCCCGACTCTAATGAAAATAAATTTCCTTATATTGTAATAAAGTTATAATAAACTCTACAACAAAAAAACGACGTACCACGAACGAGTTGTTCACGAGAGACAAAAATTGGTGGGATTATGTACAAAAAATAAATTGATTAAAACTTCAGAAAAATTGAATGATTTATTTCAGAGTTACAAAGTAACGAGCTCAATAAGGTGTTGACCCACCTCTAGCCAGGATTCAAGCTGCCACACTAAGTGGCATAGAGTGAGTAGTGTGGTATTTCTTGCCAAATTTTCTGCAATTTTTGGGCCAGGTCATCAACATTCTTTGGCAGTTACCTTCCCATCATATTCCAAACATGCTCGATTGGAGAAAGATCTGGCTATCTGGCTGTCCAAGAAAGTATTTGAAAAGCTGTAAGATAGTTCATAGAAACACGTGCCGTATGTGGTCTGGCATTATCTGGCTGAAAAATAAGACCAACGTACTGCAAAAGGAACAGTAGCCAAACAGTTCTCAGAATATCGTAGACGTACCGCTGTGCTGTAAGTGTGCCTCTAATGACGACCAAAGGGGTCCGGCTGTCAAAAAATGGCATCCTAGACCACAACTCCTGGCTGATGGCTTGTGTGGCAAGCAATAAATAGGGAAAGCAGGATCGGCACGTTGCCCTGGACGTCACCATACACATCTTCGACGATCGTCAGGACACAGTTGGAAGCGGGATTCGTTGCTAAACACTATGCGCTGAACAGCATGATTCCAACCTGATCGAGCCAAGCACCACTGTAATCTGGCTCGAAAATATACAGTCGTGAGGAGTAGGTGGCGTAGCAGTCGGTACGAGCATAAATTTCGCTCTATAAGCAGTTTGTGAATAGTCATGCTGGACACTCGTGTACGGGTCGTACGTCTGATGGTTGATAACGATGAATCAAGCGCTGTGACAACTAATCTGATGATAAATCTGTCCTCCGATCTGCTATGGCCTTAAATCAACCGCTACTATCATGGCGCTGAAATTTGCCATAATCCACCCATTCTTACCAGCATCTTCTAATGGCCGCATCTCTTCGACCCATATGACGAGCGATTCTCCGATTGGCACAACCTCTTTCTTTGCCTCTTTCAATACAATGATACGTCCTCTTTCAAACTCTGACAGTTGCTCGTAATGAGCTCGAATCCTGCGGCGAAGCATTTTTTTTCTTTCTAATAGAATGTATTTAAAAGAAAGTAGAAGAAGTATTTTTTTCTTTTTTTTATTAGACCATTTTTTCCCTAAAAGAAGATCCCCGAGAACATAAATAAACCAAATGGAATCTTTCTTGCTGAAAACACCTGCCCTTAGATAGTGATAGTTATGACTCAATAAAAATAAAACAAAGGTTATAAAGGAAGAGGGATACACAAGCGATGGTTGCGAATGTGTTTGTAACAGACACGTGCGAAACTTATCCAATGATTTCAGGAAACAAAGTACAGTATGGTCGTAATATAAAAATACTGCTCTTAATGTCTGTTTATTTACTAGAAAAACACTTTTTAGACTTTTTGTGTTCGGGTAGCATTGGGAATTTTCACATTTTGACATTAACAACATCTTCCTGATAAATATAAAAATACACTCATGTCCATAAATTAAGGATAATGAAGTTCAGGCAAAGAAAGAGACAGAAGCAAAACAAATTTGACCTATTTGTAAATTCTATTTATTAAACAAAGGTAAAGAGCAAAAAAGATGCTATATGTTTGACATAATTAATAAAAATTGCGATTTTTACTCCCTGGAGCAAATTTCAAAAAAGAACCTGTTTACAAAAAACAGTATAACATGTTTAGTATGATGGTTAATACAGAGTATGTCTCCCGGACGATGCAATACAGACCTTAAAACGCGTACGCATGCTGAGTATCAAATTATCAATTCGATCTTGGGGAATATTACACCAATCATCAAGCAATGCTTTCCGAAGTTCTGGTAGACAGGTGGGAGGGGGTTGATGGGCTGCAATTCGTCGGCCAAGCATATCCCACACATGCTCTATTGGATTCAAGTCCGGTGAGTATGCTGGCCAATCCATACGGGAGATATCCTCCGATTAAAGGGATTCGTCTACAATGTTTGCACGGTGAGGACGGGCATTGTCATCCATAAACAGAAATTCAGCACCCATGGCGTCCGAAACAAACGTACATGTTGTTCCAGAATGACATCCCGATAGATGTGGCCTGTCATCGTTACACTCTGAACATGCAGGTCAGTTCTGGAACCAAGAATAATTCCACCCCAAACGAGCCATCCTGCACCACCGTAACGGTGTCGTTCAATGGTGTTCTCTTGGTGGTATCCCAATCTTTACAATGCTGTACATTTCTTACAAATTTGTATGGATTTCCTTGGATTTAAATTTAAAAAAAAAACAAGTAAATTTCAACTATTTTTCAAGTAGATTGGTACATTGTATACCTTTCTCAGCGCTGCCAAGATAGACTGAGATGGGATATTGTAAAACTTCTTTAAAAAAAAATTATGGAATTTCATAATTTTGAACATTTTCTATTTTTCTGCTTTTTTGCACATAAAATATTTTTAAAAAAGGCACTTTTCCATTTTGAGGAGCCATAAAAATGCAACGAAAAAAATGTTTAAAATCACCAAATGCCAGCAATAATTAATTGTTATAAACCTACGACATAATTGACCAGTTTGAGGTTTATGGAGCATCTGCAGAAAGATAACTTTCTGATATATTACAGCTGAAAATTTTCTTTGGTTTTAAAAAAGCGATTTTGAGTGAAAATCTTTAAAATTATAAAAAAAATGCTGAAATGTTTTTTTCAGATAGTATTATTTACATTTTGAATATTTCTTTATACAGTGAATGCAAACAAATGTCTAGGGGTTTTCTCTCCCATACATAATAATAATGAATAAATAATTTTATATGACAATACTAATATCCCCTTGTTGTTATTCGCCTAACTAATCCCTGAAGTAACATAACAAAATTTGAAGTTATCACTTCTATCGTTTGGTCATAAGAGCACACACACTTTTTTTTGTGTAACATCTTTCCTCTCTCGGTTGCTGGATATGTGTGGTAGTGATTTCGTGAAAAGGGACGGAAATGCGTAACAGGAAACTGGGAAGCGAGGGCTATTTGATTAGACCAATGAGCGCGCGTGGTGGTGTCGTTTATTGGTGATATGGGGTTGATATTAGAGGGATCGATAATACTACTGTTTGGTTAGAAAGTACAACGACTCGACACCCCCAGGTGCATCCCCCCCGGACAGCATTTTGCTAATTGCTCGACACCTGGGCCTCTCAATCCACTCGTACCTAGCTCATTCGATCTCTCTTCCTCCATTGTATTTTCTCACCGAATTACTTGCTCATAGGGTTGTTCCTTGTATTTTATTTCAACGTTTTAAATTTTTAAAACTTATTAAACTTTTCTAAATTTGTAATATCTTGAAATGTGTTTCAGTCTCTCCTTTGAGATTTGACCACAGGCTCCCTAAGGCGAGACCCATCCATTTATCCACTTAGCCCTCTTTTAGTAAGTCTAGGGGAGCTCCAGCACTAAAATATCCCCTGTTGTTCCTATGGGGTAGGGTAAATATTTTGCCCCCCCCCCTCCTTTGGAATTGACCTAGGGTCTTGATATTTGGAGGTTCGATAGCATTACGTCGGATCACGAGATATACGGTACGATGATGAGATACGATGCCCACTACTATTTTATTTAACTATTTTAAATCTTTTAAAATCGCAATAACTCTGAGGTATTTTTTAACGTCACACTCGGAATCAGTGGCGTAACGGAAAATAATTGCCCCCCCCCGCAAGGTAAGGTCTTGGGCCCCAAGCCAATATATATAAAAACAATACTTGCTAGAAGAAGTCTGCGTTCATCTACTATTGCGTACAAAAACAACGAAAAAAAATTTTTTTAACCAGAATTTGAAATTTTTTTAAAAATAATATTTTATTTAGTTTATTCCAAGTATTGAGAATAACAAAACTAAACTCTGTTTTTTTTCGTAGATTTTAAATTAAAAGCAGGTTTATAGCGATACCAACAATAATCAAGTAGGAAAATTCTGCATTCACTGTTTTAGTAGTAATTATAAAAATTATTTAAAAAGGACAATGAGTTATTCAATAGCTGCAGTGGCGTAACGGAAAATAATAAGGCCCACCCCCTCGCAAGGTCAGGTTTTGGGTCCCAAGCCAGTCTTACAAAGGATTACAAAATCAAACATAATGTGCCGATACACATCACCTAAAAATATTTAAACATTAGACTTATAACTGAATACAAAATCAACCTGCGTCTGAATAAACGAAGTAAATAACCTTTAACATTAGAGAGTATTTATGGTATTTATTAAAATGGAAAATCTCTCTAACAACAGTCGAAAGATAACCTGGTAACTTAAAAACAATACATTAAGAAAGACACGAAAACTGTAAAATGATTTTCGTTTTCAAATTCTTGCGAGAGAAAAAAATATCGCTTTCCTTATTCTTTATGACTCCTTTTCTTTAGATAGAGTATCCTTATCAGCTGAAGTGTCCGAAATTGTGTTTTTATAGTGAACTAGCTGTTACCCGCCCGCTTCGCTGGGTATTTCATGATATTTTATAAATTTTTACTGCTTATATATATGTATAAATTATTGATATCTAAGTCCTAGCATTAAGAATTCGATTGAATTGAAAAATATACTTATACCTGTAACTGTCACCTGTTGATAAAAAAAAAGGACAGAACTCATCTAATTTGTATTTTCTAAAAATCTCTCAAATTGAAGCATAGAATGATGTTTGCTCTTTCGTAACTCAAAAACCAAGTGGATTCCCGCAAAACCAATTTTCGGTGGATCTCTACTCCGTAAATTGAACATGCAAGCCAAATTTCAAGTCTAAATCCAACAGAAAAAAGCAAAAGTTTTACTATCAATATCCCCGTAATCCCGTTGAGAGCCATTTTCCAAAATTACCGCTCTTAGCGGATTTCAATTCAACAAAAGAAAAATGCAAACCAAATTTCATTATTATAGTCCTTGTAGCTCGAAAAAAGTAATTTTTTTTGTCAATACGTCCCAGTAACCCCCTGCAACCCCCAGAACTTGATTTGCTTAAAATTTATTCTTAGTGGATCCCTATTCAACAAAAGAAACATGCTTAACAAATTTCAAGTATATGGGTCTAACAATTAAAAACAGGAATTTTTTTCTGTAACTACTCTTGACCCCTCGCAAACAATTTTGGGGGCCAATTTTCATTTTACTCTTTTTTAGAGGAACTCTATTTCATGAAAGGAACATGCCTACCAATTTTCAAGCAGAATGATCAAGTAGTTTAAAAATGGAAATATTTATCGATTACGCCTCTTAATCTCCCGAAATTAAACTTGGTAGTTGATATTCGCGAAACCCATTTTGTAGCGGTTCTCTACTTTACGAAAGGAATCTGCTTTTCAAATTTCAAGACTGTACGTCTAACAGTTTAAAAATGGGGATAATTGTCTATAACGCCACTTGAGCCCCCGCAGCGCCACTTCTGGGTCTGTTTTCACAAAACCCATTTTGTAGGGGAATTGCACTCTATGAAAGGAATCTGCTTAGCAAAATTTGAAGACTGTGCGTCCAATTAATTAAAAATGCAAAAAAATTATCAATAACGCCCCTTGAACCCCCGCAACACCACCTAGGGGTCGATTTTCACAAAACACATTTTGCAGTGTATTTCTATCCTGTGTGAGGAATCTGCTAACCAAATTTCAAGACTGTAAGTCTAATAGTTTAAAAAAAGAAATAATTATTTATATCTGGCCTTAACCCCCCCGCAACACCCCTTGGGGGTCAATTTTCTCCAAACCCGTTTTGTAGCGGATATTTACTCCATGAAAGAAACATTCCTACCAATTTTCAAGCAGGTAATACCAGCAAATAGTTTAAAAACGAAAATATTTATCTCTTACGCCACTTATTCCCCTGAAACACCACTTAGAGGTCTGTTTTCACAAAACCTTCTTATAGCTGATCTCTACGCTATGAAAGAAATCTCTTTATCAAATATAAAGACTGTGCGTCTAATAGTTTAAAAATGGAAAAAATTATCTATAACGCCCCTTAAGTCCCCTCAACGCCACTTGGGGGCAATTTTCACGAAACCCATTTTTAGCGTATCTCTACCCTATGAGAGGAATCTGCTTACTAAGTTTCAAGACTGTACGTCTAATAACTTAAACATAGGAATTTATAACGCCCCTTAAACCCCCGCCCCCGCAACACCCCTTGGGGGTCAATTTTCCCAAAACCCATTTTGTAGCGGATATTTACTCCAGGAAAGAAACTTACCTACCAATTTTCAAGCAGGTAGGTGAAGTAGTTTAAAAACAGATATATTTATCAATTACGCCCCTTAATCCCCCGCAATGCCACTTAGAAATCTGTTTTCACAAAACCCGTTTTGTAACTGATCATTATTCTACAAAAGGAATCTATATATCAAATTTAAAGACAGTACGTCAAATAGTTTAAAAATGGAAATAATTATCTATAACGACCCCTAAGCCCCTGCAACGCCACTTGGGGGTCGATTTTCAGCAAACTCATTTTGTAGCGGATCTCTACTCTCTGAAAGGAATCCGCTTACCCAATTTCAAGATTGTACATCAAGTAGTTTAAACATGGAAACAATTATTATTAAAGCCCTTAACCCCCCGTAACGCCCCTTGTGTTTCGAATTTCGGAAAATCCTTTCTTAGCTGATGTCTACTCTATCAAAGGAACATGTCTACCAAATTTCAAGTCTGTAGGTTGAATAGTTCCAGAGATTTCGTGATTAGTCAGTCAGTCAGTGAGTCGCTTTTCTCCTTTATGTATATAGATTAATTTTCATTTCCATGATTTGTTAATCAGGTACCCTAGCATGACAAAAATAGTACTTGCACAAGATTATGCACTTGCAGATATTAAAAATTGATCCAATTTTGCTCATTTACTGTTTATATTTAACTCCTTTTCCTTTCAAATTTTTCGTTTTTGAGAAACATTAAAAGTTTTTTAAACTCCGTTCATTATAGAGCAACGTTTCTTCTTGTCCAATTGACAAAATACCATTTTTTGAACCAGAATATAAAATTCCTATAAAAAAAAATACAGTTCTAATTATGAGAGCGAGAATGAAATGTTTTTATCGTTAAGGAACACACCCTAAATTTAAGTGCATTGAATATAAAAATAGAGATGCCTGTTCTATATGAAAGCAAATTTGTGAAACGTTTCTCATGATGCTTTATTTGATTGAATACTCATAAATCTGACCAAATTATTATTTAAATGCTCTTTATGGTTTTCCAAGTATCGTAATACTATTTCATGTGAAAAAAGCATAACAGATGCACGTTATTTACGACTTCCTAAAAGAAAATGAAATACATGAGGGGAACTAAAGTTTTCAATAAGTTACTCTGCAACTTCCGTAGAAAGTAAATCATGTCTTTTTCTCTCTCTCTACTGCTAATGTAAAGTATACTATAATAATTGTGTTGATTTCTTTTTTTTCCTAGTCTGATTCTCCATCTGACTTTCATTTTATCGGTTAATAATTTGGGTTTGAAAAAACACTACTAAAGAAAAGTATCTCTCGTCTCTGGGATTACAGTACATCAAACAAAATGTTTTTTGATTTGGTTACTAGCTGAAATGCCCGTTCTTCGCACGGGTTAAAAACATAAATTCATCTATTATAGCAATTATGATATTTTTAGTGAGGATTAAACCCTGTATGAAAAAAGTAGTATAACCAAAAGTTAAAAATATTTTTTTCAAATGAATGTTCTCACTATAAATAATTTTAAACAAATTGCAATTTTGCCTCAAAGTAAATAATAATTTAACAAAAACAAATATTTCAATGTAAGAAAGAAAATTAGCAAGTTGAAGAGTAAATAGATATGAATAAATGCAAATATAAATAAAAATTATTAAAGAAAAAGTGATAGCAGTTGTAAGTTTCTGCTATGGGAACTATGGGTGAAACAACCTGCAATAGATGAACCGAAAGAAAAAATTAATGATGATAAACTGATTCACTAAATGCTATCATAAATAAAAAATATTAGGAAGCCTTCAACTGAAAAAAAAATTAAATTAGCATTGCACCCATACCTCATATAATACTATTTAACATCTCTGCAATACATCTAATATAGAGTATTAGATGTAATTCAGTACTAAAAAATTTAATTAGTATGAACTAAAATTAAAATCTACCTAAAACAGGTCCCCGTTGAAATAGTCCAGAACCAACAAAAGTACTAAATGAAACAAATAATAAACCATATTGTTAAAAAACACATTCTTAAAACAATACTTTTTTGCAATATTTCTATTAAAAATTATAATTTGATTGCAAAGAGCAAAAGAATGAGTATACATACAATGATAAATAACTATAGTAATAATTAAAATATATATATTGTATATGGACAGTATGATAACATAAAATATGCATATGATCTCCAAGAAACTACGTGAGGAACAGATTATCAGAAGCAACGTAAAATCATTTCAACACTGAATTTTAAAGAAACCCAGAGGGAAATATGAGAAAATCTTTTCAAGGTGCATCCTTTATCTGTGCAAACATTTTTGCGACCACACCTGATACAGTTTTCTGATTTGCAAGATTGCCAGAAGCAAAGTTAAGTTATGACGAAAAATCTGGTCAAAATGGAATTCCAAAGAAAATATGAGATTATTTCAAGGTCACCTTATCATAGTTTCAGCAAATAGCTTTTTGTTAAATGTATGACTTTTTCTCATTTAAAACAAAGATTAATTCTTTCGGTCATAAGGCAAAAAAACAGCGACACGCAAAAAAAAACATGGTACATACTGGTTCCTCATAAATATGAAGCATTATCTTCACGATATTACCAACATGTTAAGAGCAATTAGTTTGAATTCAGTGTCATTTTCTTTCTGTTATATTTAAAGCAATATTCTCTACATTGAACAAAATATTGAATATGCTGATGAAGGAATTATTATTAGGAAGGATGAATATTTATCTTCAACAACAGAAAATGGCATCGATATGTAAAGCATACAACATTTATATGTAAAAAATGTATACAATGCATGTGTATATATACAATCTGCATATGAACAGATTTGTCAGAAGGAAAATTACTTTGATGAGCATTTAATCGCATCCATAGTTTCCGTGTTCATCCATAATTTTTCTAACAGATGTTTTTTTGTGTGTGTGTGTGTGAAGAAATGGACATGACAAAAAAAAATTCTGGTGAGAAGTGAAGGTGTAGTTTCATTGATTGTAAAAAAAACCCTTTGATATTTGTGTCATGAATAGGTAATCATGATCGAAGATTCTGTTTACAAAAGGCCTCACAAATTATTATTAGGCTGAAAAATAGACTTTTTGAGTCTTTGTATCACATAATTACTGTACCAACAATGATACGCAAGAAAAGGATAGTTCAGAAAAAATAAAACTGTGACACTGAAATAGGAATTATAACATCAATTTAAATTAAAACGTTATCTAAAACAGAAAAAGTAAGCCTTAATTTTGATAAAATTGCCATAAAGTTTTGAACAATAAAAAACACACAGCAGAAAATCTTAAATATTTAAAATTGAAATAAAAGAAACAAATAAATATAAAAGTAACCTTACATATAGTATAGAAATTATAATATTAATTCAAACCAAAAGCTACTTTAAATAAATAAAGATTTGATGAAACTACCATAAGCAAAATCTTATACGTGAATGGAAATTCTAACTTAAAATCACAATATTGACAATCTGTTAATCTCAATTAGTTTGAATTGAGTGTCATTTTCTTCAGTTGCATTTTTCTACTTTTTTTGTTACAATGAAAAAACATGGAATCTGCCAATAAAGGAAAATGGTACTTATGTATTGGCGTCATTGCAGCAAAATTTGCACCACAATATCAAAATAACAGATTCTTATATGGGAAAAAATCAAATTTTGGTGAAAAAAGAGCCACTTTGACTGTAGTGACTAATACATTAGTATCAGGAAAAACAGTACCCTTTTTTAACAGAAGGAAATGTAGGAACTTAAGATTTTATTGACGAATGCCACTGTTCAAAATTACTCGCCAAGTTGGCAACGCTGATTTCACATGTGTTGTACGCATTAAATTGGCAACCATGTGTTTTGTTTCATGTAATGTCTCTAATAGGTTGCAATAATATGTAAGAACTGAAATATCATAGGAAGATTTTTTGGTACTTATGTATTATTGCAACAATTGCCAACTCTATTAATAACTCAAGTTGACAACAGCAATAATTTCCTATGTGTTGTCCGCACTGAATTGGCAACCATGTGCTTCGTTTCATATAATGCCATCATAGGTTGCGATAATACATAAATACTTATTTTTTTGACCAAATGGTCATGCTGACTTAGTTTCACGCTATACATAGCCTAAATATAACCGCAGATTGATAGCATCACTAATTTCAGTTTAACAAAAAGAAAACCTCATACATAAATAAAATTTATATTAGCCTTTGTATTCTTACATATTAGCATCACCACAACCAAATTGGCACAAAGCAAATCACGCTATATCCACCAAAATCTGACTAATTTTTTTAAGACTGTATTCTGATAGGAAGATGCATCAGTCTTCCAGCTAAACATGTTATATATTTTTTCAATAACTAAATTAGTTTAATATACATTGTTTTACCTTATTTTTGGTATGATTATTCCGAACCTTTTCTGGGTTTAGATTTAATTCTGTCATTTCTTTTCAACTTAAAAATTTGATTTATTTTGTATGTAGTCAATTGTAATACCTATTTTGATTTAAGGCTGTGTCAGGTTTATTATTCTATTTTCATTTTGACCTTTATATGTATACATTTGATTCTTCTGTACTGTTTCTGGTTTTAGATTTTATATAGTCATTTTTTCCCAGCTTAAGAATTTCTGATGACTCAAGTGTTGCTTTCAAAAATTTCGATTCAATATAAGAAGAAACAAACACATAGGTATCCAAGTTTTTGCCACTGAACCTCATGTTTTTAACAGTTTGAAAATTCTCACCAAAATACAGCAAAGAGATATCCCTTATGAAAAATCTGGAAACCGAAAGAACAGAGTTCAGACAGCCTGTAACTCAGAAGCGGAGCAGTAAGTCCTAGGGTTCAACATGGCAGTTTTATACGCTTCGCCAGATGAGTAGTTGTTCAATTCATGATCAAGTGTAAATACCTTAAATCTATTCCAGTTGTTGATAATAAATGAACACCCCGTCAAACAATAATACTGGATTGCACACAACAAATAAGAAATTGAACTGAAGAGACAGAAGCCATCACCATCATTTGGGACAACTTGGCAAGGGGATGTATCATACCTAAAATTCAACAGCTCGTATACTTGGGTCATTGTTTAGAACAACATATTAATCAACATTAACAATTGAAAATAATTACCTCTAATGGTAGTTCATAAAATAAACGTGGCACTTAACCTAAAATAGTAAACACAACATTTAAACAAACATCTAAACAATCAACATTAACAACTGAAAACCATAAAAATGCATATTAAACCAATTCAATTTAGAATTACTGTAAAAAAAAATTATAACATGAAACCTCTGACCACAAAAAAAAATCAGAAATTCTGGAAGATAAATGACACAGTTTAATCTAAAACCAGAAACAATACAGAAGAATCAAATGAATACATGTAAAGGTCAAAATGAAAAAAGAATAATAAATGTGACGCTGCCTTAAACCAAAACAGAAATTACAATTGACTATACACAAATCAAAAATTTTTAAGCTGAAAAAAAAACAAAATTAAATCTAAACCCATAAATGGTTCGGAATAATCATTCAAAATATAAGCAAAACAAAAGTGTATATTAAACGAATTTAATTTAGTTATTGAAAAAATACATAATAGGCTTAACTGGAAAACCAATGCATCTTCCAACTGTTATCTACTGTTATCAAATTAGTGTTGCCAATCGGAAAAATAAAATTTAGAAAAAACATTTTCTTAGGATGATTTTTTTCGAAAAACAACTGTAATTCCTCCACTAAGAGTTAAAAAAACGAATAAATACAACCATAAATAAGTATATTTACTATAAAATGTGTTGAAATTCCCCCCAAAACAGCTCGAAACATTAATTTTCGCAAAGTTATGACTTGGCATGGCTGATGACGTCATATCTCCATTTAACTGAAAAATCGCATAAAAATTGAATTTTTAAAAAATCTAAAGTGAATTTCGAAAAAAACTCTTCGAGGTTAATAGCATAACGACCTATAGCTTCTACATGCCAAGTTTCATACATCTGGGTTGCTTAATTTCGCCGGAACAGCTGAAACACACAAACACACAAACTCTTTCTTTTATTAGTATAGATTGGATCAAAGATATCTAATGAGCGCATTAAAATTTTGATTTGAATGACGTTAGATCGCCAATTGGAAAATCGCTTAAAAGTTAGATTTAAAAATCGAAAGCGAATTTTGAGAAAATCTACATGAAGGGCGTCAGCATACTTTGGGCCCCTTTGAATTCT
>BMAO01009539.1:0-37001 GCA_019973975.1 Trichonephila clavata | reverse complement strand
AACGTATGATGGTTTTTTCCTAATTCTACAGAGCCTACTCGACCATGAATCATAAGTCTTTTATATAAAAACTTTATATTATTATTTACTTTGCTATTAGGCTAAATGTAAGCAACTACCATTATAATGTTTGTTCCATCGTCCAAAACACAGTGAGCAGCACATATATCACCCATTGATGATTGACTCATATCGATTTCACGAATTTATCGTAATAAAATGTCCATGTTCGAAATTACTTTATTCGAGGCATCCTTCGATTTCTGACAAATTGCCACTCCTGCTGATCTAACATTTTTATGCTTAAATCTAGCAATACAACTAAAATTCAGGATGTCAACATTTTCATCGTCGTTTGACCAGGTTTCTGATAGAAACAAAACACTCATTCATTCATTCATTCATTCACTCACTCACTCACTCACTCACTCCCTCAAAGGTGCGTTTGCCTAGCCAGATTACACTTTTCGTAATGTCATGCATTCACCAGCTGACTCCCCAAGTTAAGTATGCGTAAAGTGTTCAAAAATCGATGGTCCAGGAGCCAATGCATTCGGAATCTCACTCGAACTGAATCAACTGAATTGCACAAAATTCAGAGCTCCGCACGTTGAATGGACAGCGGGACCGGATGCGGCCAACAGATGACCGCTTAGTACGGCTCTCTTAAAGCCTGACTCGGAGAATCCCGCACTCGATAAATTGGGACTCGAATCCGACCTTATAATAGGGGTCAAGTGGCGCATATCCGGAAGAACAGAATCTGATACCTTTAGTTCCGAAAACACGTAACATACCACTAGACAAAAACTATCACTTCAGTCCGAAGGCTATTAATAGCGTATATAGATGAAACCGCTACATGCTCCCCCACCAGTGAGTCGGTGGATAAGTGAACGAACGATGCAGTTGTTATGTCGAGCGTGTTGCGAGAGCAGTTGCTGTAATTGAAGGAGTTGCGTCAAGTGAGTCTGGCGAGTTTTTTTCGTTGCTCTTTTTACGGGTAGAGTTAGCCACGTCAAATCGGAAGGTTGTCTTTTTCTGAATTCAGCCAGCGTCACCAATCAAGTGATCATTTTGGTCCAGTGCTATGTTACGTGCTTACGGGACTAAAGGTATCGGTTTCTGTTCTTCCGTATATGTGCCACTTCATTAGTGACCCGGACGTGATCTGCAGTCGGATCTACATTGGTGACCTTGATGCTGAACTAAGAAAAAAGCAACCAAACTATCGTGGCGGAACAGAAGGTACTGTGCTCTATCCATCACAGGGGTATAAATACCATAACACTAGGAATAATCACAATCGATAAAGCTTACGTATTGATTGATCAACGATCCTTATGCATGAGTTATGAGTAGGATCAACTAGACTATAAATAATCTAAATTTATTGAACTGAAAGATTGCAGACACTCTGAGCATTTGTTTACAAAAAATGCAAAAGCATCCTTCAACATGTTAGTGACTTCGAATCCGCCGATCAGTAGTACTTGTTCGAAAGTTTTTCTCAGTAAGTTCTGTTATTAATGTCAATAAGGATCTATGTAACGAAGTGTGACGGGGCTATTCGCGAGATTTCAGTACTAATCCTCTTGGGAAACTTTGGGGCTAGCATTTATACTATTTCACAGCCTTTTCAGGAAAAACACGAGATAGCCATATGTTAATTAGTTCGACTATATAAAGTCTATATAGATTTTGTAAATGTAGGAGAAGGAGTAGCCAAACTGTCACGTAAGTATCGTCGGTGAATTACTTCACGAACTTAGCGCGCATTTGATAGATATAAATTATAAGAGTAAATGGTTAGATTGACAATTGAAGAAAATAGATTCAGTACCGACCTGAGGTTTGCAAGTATTCGTCTCCTTGTACTTTTTGATAGACGGGTTTACTTGGAATTGAATATTAGAATTGAATGTTAAAATTGAATATTAGAATTGAATATTAGAATTGAATATTAGAATTGAATATTAGAATTGAATATTAGAATTGAATGTTAAAATTGAATATTAGAATTGAATATTAGAATTGAGTATTAGGATTAATTGACGTATTGGGGAATCACTCCTAAGTTTCTACTTATAATTGAACTTGTGATTGTTTCAGTGTTTGTCAGTCCTGAATAAATATGATTGTTATTATGGCTTTTGTTGGTGCTGATATGCTTCCTCCCACACTTAGAGACGCGCCGGGCAGAGTGAGCGGAGTCCGAAATAGGACTCAGCCACCACAGAAGTACCGTTGTGGCGGAACTATACGCGGCTTATTAATTTCTTGAGGATTCTTTAAGGGAAATAATTAATTCAACCAACTTTCACCGAAGGTAAGAAAACGTGATTATGTAAATTAAGTTTATTATATAAATTCTGTATTCCGAGTTTTGAGAGTTAGTGAAGTGAGAATCTAAGGTTGTTAAAGTGAAGATTTCCAAAGTGAGGATCCCTCGGATGCGTGGTGATCAAGTCGTCCTTTAGTGTATAAGGCCTCATCTATAAGATTTTTGAAGTACAAGAGTTCAGGTACTGTGCTCCTTATTTAAATAGAAGTTAGAGAGTAAATTGTTAGGACGCGTAAGAGTTAAAAATGAGCTTTTATAAGTTATCGTAGAATTTAGTTGAATGTCCGTAAATATTATCCCCATGCTAACTGGTCTCACCTTCGCGCTCTAGTCATTGATCAAAATTATCTTAATTGGATTATTATGGTGTCTGTGTTGAATATTGTGACAAATAAACGATTTTAATGAATCATGTCGTCTGATCAATTAGTTCCTCCCACTCATCTAGCCGGGTCTGAGAGTAGACAAGGTGGGGGGGGTAGAGGGAAGTAGGAAGAGTCTCTCATTACACCGTGAAGAGATAAATCTAGTTTTCAAAGTGTAAATCACCTAAATGCTCTAATCACTAGCTTCTCAATTAACTTACAGCTATCCATTTCCACATCGTCTTTGTCTCACTCACTCACTTTTATATCTTTTTATCTAATCTGCATACTATGCTTCCACTACAGGTGGTAATTAAACTCTAAGTGAAACTTTGAAGAATCTTAGAGTTAGAAGAATCTAGAGTCCCCATCTTAGTTGATGAGGGAACCTCACAAATTAGCCCGCTACACAGTTGGATTTTAGGAATCAATTTTTCATCTGGTACGAAGCTGATAACATCTTACCTCTGCGCATTCTATCGACATATTTCTCGCTGACTGGTCAAGTTAATTGAAAGATTTGTGTGATGTAACCACTCTTTCGTTGTACGATACAAAGTATGTGGTGTGGCCTTACTTATTTTAATAGGTTACTGCCAATGGTCAACGAATGTGTATGTTCTTAATGCTCCTTATGGATCAATGTTGACCATTTCCTGAGAAAAAAGCAACAGCAAATTTTTGTGTGTGTGGAACGTGGTGTGGATGCAAGGTGTTGCGCCACAAGTAGAATGTTTTGTCAAATATTTGTGAATGCAACACCTTAATGACAGTATCGTCTCCCATCATTGCGTGATCCAACTACACTGTCCTCTAAAGCTTCTCCTAAACTCAGTGGTGCAACAACCCATGAGGGCCAAGAACTACTGTGCCTATCTCAGTATACGCGACCCTGGGATCTGAGGTGGATGAGCAGACGTTCCGGTTAGGTAGTCAGTCTGACGCGAAACCCATAGTGTTTAGATTCTAAGCACAAGCCTGGTACTCATTTATCGACCCACTAAAGGGATGAAAGGTTGAATCGACTTTGCCCAGCCCGGGATTCGAACCCCGGACCTGTGTGGGGGGGGGGAAGCGCTATACACTACCACTAAGCTACTGGGCTTCAATTCATATTACTTTTTGCATGAATTAATTGCAGTGTCAATTCAGAAAATTATTTTTCGGAATAAAAATGACGTGTTAATTTTTTACTGAATAAATATACTATTTAGTTTATTTTTCATTCCCTTTACGTGTGCTTTATCGTAAGTCGTGGACGCTTCCACAAACTTTCATCTTATCAATTCAATGCAGTCCATTAGTTGCACATGAACTATAACAGACCCATGGGGCTCTAACAGGGCACACCCAAAATACCGTGTCGATCAGGTGATTAATTTAGGTTGTAAACATTCCCGACCGAGAAAACTAATTTATTAGACATCTCTGCATAAAATATTTCGGGAAAATTATTTCGTTCAAGATACTTAATATCATAGCATTAAGTTATATCGTCGATAAATATTCTGAAATGTAAGATTTTCTTTAGTTTTGTTTCTCAGACGCGTTTAAACAACGCAAATACAGTAGAGTCCCGAAAATCTGACCGAATGTGGACCGAAGAATGGCCGAGTTTGTGAAAATGCCGGTTGATCGAGAACGGGATTTTAAAAAAAAGTTAGTGCGAGTGCGCTTCAGAAAATATTGTATGTACTGTTTACTTACAATGCACAACAGAAAATAAACTACCCCAATGCATTTATCTACCGCATTATGATTGACTACAGTTTTTTTCATGCAATATTTTTTTTCTGGATCACTACATTGAAAATTAAGGGATATACATGAACAAAACACTTGTGGGGATCTATACGCGGTTCTACAAATCCCTTCATGACACTTTTAGAAAAATATTTATTTCAACCAACTTTCGCCAAGTAAGAAAGCGTGATTATGCAAATGAAGTATATTATATAAATTTTGTTTTCGCGAGTTGGAGGTGTTGGCATGTTGGAGTTAGCAATGAATGGGCAAATGAGTTGGCGAGTTAGTTTGTCTGTTGAAGATTGAAGGGTCGTGAAATTATTAAGAGATTTTGTAGTTTGTCCATGAAAAGGATTACGGAGAGTATTTCCAACGACAATGATTCAATCCAGATAAAGAACTCCTGCAAGATTCCAGTGTAGGATCCGCTTCATAAAAGTACAGGTATCGTGAGCCTTGTTAAATTAGAAAGCTTAGTAGTGTGCGACGTAGTTTATATTGAACGTATTTAAGCTATCGTGGATTCAGTTGAGGGTCCGTAGTATTATTTCCGTGTTATTGAATCTCACCTCCGCGCTCTACAATCTGATCGTTTGTCTTAATTAGATTGTAATTGTGTCTGATTGATATTTTGGTAATAATAAAATAGTTAGTAGGAAATCATGTCTGTTGATTATTCAGTTTCTCCCACACACCTAGCCGGGTCTGTGGGATAGACAAAGGGTTTAAGATGGAAGCAGGAACCGTCCGGTATTACACACTTAACTTTGGGAAATTTATATATTCCTTTAGAGCTAATTAATTTATTAAAGATATTCAACTGTAAAATTAATTATATACACTGTTCCAGTAGCGCACACAAAAATATTTCAAGGGGGGAGGGGTTCCATGGTCGAAAGTCCCCCAACTCGTATCGTACCTCAAGACAACATCAACTGGTTCTTCTGATTTTGTCGATTTTGTTCACAAAAAACAGTAAAAAATAAATTATTGAATTAATAATTAGCATTAATTAATAAAATAAATTGTTAATTTCAAGTACTTAATTAAATTTAACGCTATATATATATATATATATATATTATATATATATATAGGATTATCATCAATCGAAAAGAACTCAAGGGCTTTGGGGGGGCGGACCCCTACGACACCCCCCCCCTTGTGGGCGCTACTGCACTACTCACTTAAAATAGTCAAATCGTTTTCAAAGGTCGTCATTAAGATACAAAAAATAAGACACCTTTTGACGTTAACCATTTTTAAGGAACAAAATTGACAGTCTTCGCAATCCGATCGAAATGTCAGCTGAAAATGTAATTTCTGTTATAAAACTATTCGCCTTCCCTGCTGAAATATCATAGAACCCGGGCTGCAGTATATCTCGGAAGAGTGGATTGAAAAGAAGAGTCCTGCTGAGTATCGTCAGAGCATTCGCAAAAACGGTTATTCTATGTTGCTTTAAAGTGAGTGGTACTTAGAAGTACTGTCGGTAGTTAAACCAGTGATTCCCAAAGGGGTCTATGACGACCTGCAAGGGGTCCACGGCAGCAAAGAGTCCATGAAGGTCCAATTTAGAGGTCCATGAGGTGTAAATGATGGTCTATGATAGTGGCTCTTAATATATAAACTAGATTGTGACTTTAAATTCAAAATAAAATTTAATCAAGTGGAAATCACAAATTTTACCTGTTTAACAGATATATTTAATAGGGTTCATTTGCACTTTTAAGGTGACAGCATACATTTTATTAAAACAAGAACCATTTCAGAATTTCTTTATGGAGTTAAGCTGAAGAAGTATAATAGTGGAGGTCCCGAATTTTCTCAGTATGTCACTGACAATCTGTCAGGACGTTTTAACCTACGATCAACATTTAAATACCTTTTTTCAGATTTTGAAACCAGGTTTGAGAATGTTTTAACTATGGTAATACCACAGTAGGCAATGAATTTATAGGGTCATATTGAAAAAAAAATGCCCATGACAATAGGAACTAATCGTAATAATCACTAAAGAAGATAAAGTTTGGAAATAGATATCAGCAATTTTGTTTTTAAAAAGGCAAACCTATTATTTGTCCCGAATTATGGAATATCGTGAGGACATTTTTAATCGCTTTTTCTACTGAGAAGGAGCTTCAACGCGGCTGCCAATCAAAACAAAAAAAGAAAAACTTGTCATTACTAGCAGAAGAGGTTTATTGTTAAACCTGACAATATCGATACCAAATGTTGAAAATTTGTTATTGTAGTGCCAGACTCATTCCCCCTTTAAAATCATTCCTTTATTTATTTTATTTAACAGTTATTTTATGTATTAATTAACTTTTAATTTATATAATTAACATGGGCTTTTTAAATTTTAATCATTATACTTCATTACAGTTAGAAATTTAATTCATTTAAAGTAGTAGTACCAGCTGTCAAACAGACATTTAAGTTGATAGATTTGCAAAAATTCAATATTAATGAAGCTGGAGGTCTACCCCAAACCAAAAAAAATGGCAAGGGGTCTACGAGACAAAAAGGTTTGGGAACTTCTGGGTTAAAAACAAAGGGGAAAAAGTACTTTACGAAGGCACAGAGCATTTCCAACTTGAAAATGAAAATTACTGAATGCATTGCATTGAATGCTTGACTGATCATACAAACGTCATAAAAATACTTTGTGAAGGCATAAGGCTGTCTATAATGAAAATGAGACCAAACCCTGGATACTTTTTTTTAAAGAAATGCGTAATGTCATGTTGTTTTCCGTGCTGCGTTTGGGGGCACGTGGGGGTTTTCGACCTACAAGGGTGTGGCCAAGTTGAGGGATTCTACTGAATGTGTTTTATTTTTCACTAATAAATAATTTCATGCGCATCCAGAATATTATTTTGAAAGAAATCCGGTTTTAATTACATGAAATTTAATCGCAAATGCTTGCTTTTAATTAATGTATTTCATTAAACTTAAGCTATACTTGCTATAACATATTATTTCGAATTTTGTATAAAATAGTGTAAATAATTTATATTTGAGTATGTAAGCATTTATATTACTCTATATTACATTTGTTTTATGTTAAAATTGTAATATATTCGTAAACAACGCCGTCCCTTACGTTATAATGGCGATTCAATGAGAACTTGGCGAAATCTTGGCGATAGAGCCAAGTTGGCATCATTTTTATAGACCTCGCGGATCTTTCTGGAAAGATCAGCGAGGTCTATAAATAGGGAGATGCTTACCGAAACTAGTCAGTCTGGTTTTGACTGGCTATCAATTAGAATTTCTTTGACTAGCAATTAGTAGACTTGCCTTGACCTTGATTACCGATTAGCTCGGCTGTTTAATTGGACGAACGGCGCTTGTGAATAATCTTTTACATACGTGTCTTTTAGACAC
Source organism: Trichonephila clavata (assembly GCA_019973975.1). Classification (NCBI taxonomy): domain Eukaryota; kingdom Metazoa; phylum Arthropoda; class Arachnida; order Araneae; family Nephilidae; genus Trichonephila; species Trichonephila clavata. Next base: position 29,153 of record BMAO01009539.1, on the reverse strand, counting down.
TGATAATTGGGTCGGAGTACTGTAGAAGGTGTAAAGAGCTTCTGAGAATATTGCTGCTGAGTCTTGTATTTCAAGGATTGGATTTTCGACAATAAATTCTCATCGCTGTTAAAACTGTCTTATTCTTTGCGACTGATTTGCATAAAATCCTCGAACCCCGATCAACGTAACAATGTTAATTAACTATGCGAAATAAATTTTCCTTGATAATATTCTGCTAATATTATATACGATGTTCATATTTAATATAAAAATATAATATACTTATAATAGGTGTGCCCAGATGGATTTCAATTAGAATTTTACATTTGGATCAACCTATCTTTCTAAGGGTAGTTACTCTATATTCGTTAAATTTTCTCTCGACAGGAACAGCCTTTGCTGGCGATAATTCGGAACTGAGCTCTATTACATACGTCCTCCAAGACATGAAAATGCCACAACGATTTTCCTGTCTCAAATATTGACAAGGATATTTGTTTCATTTTATTCTACTCAACGAAGAGGAAAGCATTTCACTCAGTGGCGTAACGGAGAACATTAGCCCCCCCCCCACTGAAAAATCAGGTTTTGTGCCCCAAACCAGATCTTACAAAGGGTACGGGGCGTCAGTCAGACTTTGGGCCCCTACAGTCCTGGGTTCCACCGCAATGTGGGGGTGTACGTTATGCCACTGATTTCATTTAAGTTTCTTTACTCAGTGAAGTGTACCTACCATGCATAGTTTTTTTTACCTTTCCTTCTTGGTATTTTGCACTGTCACTCCGTGTTCTATAGTGTTAGAAAACTTCTAGAGACTGCATGTATTTTTTTTTCCAAAACTGTATGAAATTTTAAAGTAGCTAGTTCTGGTTTTTTCATGTTAAATGTTCTTTTAAGCTTCTCAGAGATTTCGGGATTTTGATCGTTTACCTGTGAATATTTCATTGAACCTTAATTATGAATAAATTAACGTTGCAAGGAACGAGATGTTCTCTCATGCCCGCCTAGAGATGCGGGAGGAAGGGAAGGATGACTAGCCATATCCAAAACTCCCTCTCTTTATTGATCCCACAATTTAACAACACAATCCAAGTAATTTCAACGAGAAGAGATGTTCTCAATCTAAGCAATATTTGGAATGAGCGAATGAATATTAACGTCACACTGAGCAGCTACACGAGGGCTTTTTTCGACGGACCTCGCTATTTTGAACCATGGTCGAGGGTGACACCTGAGCTGGCACATCCTTCTCCTAACTACCACCCCACACCAACGGGAGGACGTTTGAGCTCTCGACATATTTTGCGTGCATCTACCCCTACACTGCGCGTCTTAATTGGTACTGGGCTCGAACTGATGACATGCCAGGCCGATACCTTGACCACAGATCTACCGCGGCCTCAAGCAATATGTGGATTAATAACGAGATGCGCGAATTATGAGAAGACTTTAAATATATCGACTCTCTTATTTCAGGATCCAATCTACTGTCCCAATTATCTGAGCAATAATTTAACTTTAGTCACCCATCGTCGCTTAACTCTTCCCCCAATCAAATATTTGAAATGCGCTATAAAATGGTATAATACCTGATTAGTAGAAATCTATCCTATCTCCTCACTTTCTCTCTCTCCATCTTGAAAAACCTAGACTATATGTAGTCGACCTAGTTCAACTAATCAAGGTTTCTTCTTCAGAGGGTTGGTTGTAAATAAACTCGAATGGATAGACCAAAGATTTTCCAAGAAGATTATATTAAAGAAAGGACGGGGGTAGATCCGTCACAACGTGGATGCATTGCCATTTAAGTTCATCAAAATTAATAGATACACTGATTTATTTGAACTCCATTGCAGTACAGGGGCTAAAGGTGTCTCTCTAAAATGAATAACAAATTTCTTAACACTATTTTTGTTAACTTATTCGTTTGTTTATTAACTTCTTTAATTTTAACAGGAGTTATACTACGAGCAGTTAATTAAGAATCTGTGGCAAACCAGAGTTCGCGTTATTGTGAGAGGCAACCGAAGAAAGAGACACGTTTAAAAATCAAAAAACTTATCGATTAGTATTGCTGTTATCGATAGTTTTATTTCTATCGACCCCATCTGAAACTAACACATTTGTTTCATTCATTTGATGAGGGGCGTGAGAGGTGGGGGAAGAAGTGAAGGATATCTCACCATAATAATTTCCAACTATTTACTCAACACACAGATTATCAACAGTCACAATTCTAATATTCAAATTAGGAGACATGTTCTCTCTCTCCTAAAAAGAACAATAGGGGAATAAAGCACGAGACACGCGAATTATGTGAAGACTTCTGTTATATTCATCCTCCTTTTATGGAATCAATCCACTACTCTAAATATTTGAGTAAAATTTAGCTATATTGACCAATCGTCACTTTAATACCTTCAACTCTCTAATTTTTTAAACACGCTATCAAATAGATTAATACCTGATCGGTAGCAAACTCTCTTCATCGTTAGATTCTCCATATCTCAATCTCCATACATCTCCTTCTATTCATCTAACTAGCTGGAAAACCTATACTATATATAACCACCTAATCTGCATATCACGGTTTCTTCTTCAAAAGGGTTGGTTGTGTTTAATTTAACGATAGCCCAAAGATTTCCCAAGAGGATTAGATGAAGGACGCATATAGATCCATCACAATTTGTCAAAGTCTATGCTTTTCATATTTTTCTGCGTCATTTTTTTGTGTGGAAAAGTATCAGAGAAAGAAATTTGTATGTACAGCAGTTTATCTTCGACCTGTGCTTCACGACATCGAGGAAACACTTGCTGTATGGGAATCATTTCCTTTTAGACATCCTGATAGAACGAACTATTCGGAGCTCGGATCCTGACGCTATTTTTGAAGAATTTATGTGGCATGTGACTTTTTCCCCCCTTATAGAATGAAAGTTCCATTTAAAACACGCAAAAATCTATAATATCTCTTGCGTATGCCTAAAACCGAAAAAAATATATATTTCTTCCTAAATTGTGTGCGTGCACGTGTGTGTATTTAGATTAGCTGATCTGTATATTTTAGCTTCGACACCCCTCCCTACTTTAATTTTAAAAAAATTCATAAAATCATCAGCTCCTACAAGGAAATAAATGGTAGTCACTATTGTTTTTTTTTTTTTTGCTTTAATTACTACCACTTCGTAATTATGCTGTCGAAATTTACAATTAAAGCCGGAATCGAAAATCGTTACCGTCAAAATCAAATTATTCAGTTAGTGTAACGTGACATAAATGTTGCTTCCGACACATCTTTCAAAATTATTTCCTTTCGGAAATGCCGAGGAAGACCAAGCAGAATTCTCCTAGATTCATATACCCCACCTTAACATTAATTCCACGCATTCACCGTTGGTGAATGTCTCTCAAAAATTTTCTTATCTCCCCATACTTTTATTTTAAATTTTTTCCTTAATTTTTTTTATAATTTTACTATTTTTATTGCTGCACCCACCGGGCAAGCACCTATTTTCACTAAGTTCATTACCCCATACCTCAGGGCAGCCAATTAGAGAGGTGTCTCACCCACTGTTCCCAGCCAATAGCCGTGTTCCTACTCCAACCTGCAATTACATAGCAAACCTCAGTTGCTGCCTACTTCAGTTTCCCGCTAAAACCTCAAGAGTGCTTCATCTGTCACCACCCCACTGCCTAGTCCTGTCATCCAATCAGATTGCACCCTATCAATAGAACAGGAACTTTCGCTCTACTATCCAGGATCAACCACAGTGAAGGCCATTAAAACATCAGATAGGGGATGGAGGATCTATAAAAAGCTTCGAAATTAAATTTTTGGTCAATAAGACACTAACCACTGTTCTTCAGGACTCACGCGTAAATAATTGACTAGCTTACTCGCACAACGGAATAATCGTAACCGTATCTCTTGAATATTAACAGCTTGCGTTTTTAAAGTAAAATTACGTCAGAATCTATCGAACGATATCTTTCCACCAATAGCAAGGCTCCATCTACGGAAGTCATGAATTTGGGACTTCCGTTTGCCGCTTTATACAAAACTCTGGAAAATCCTTCTCTTTAATCTTCGTCACAATGTAGTACGCGTGTTTGACTTTTTTGTGATTTGCGGCTACATTTTTGTTGGTATGTGTGTTGTTTAAGTGTCTAAGAGTTAAATAAAGGGGATTCTCTGTCGACAAGACCAATAGGTCAGCGGTATAATGCGTAGGAACTCATTTTTCATAACGGCTTGAAAGATCTCTTGCTGTGTGACGGATCTATACGCGACCTTATCATTAATCCTCTTGGGGAAAATTTGGACTTGATATTTAAATTCGTTTGACTATATAAAGTCAAGGTTTTGTAAATGTAAGATAGAAGGAGCAGGAAAACTGTTGCGGTGATACGTAAGTGATATTTATTTTATTATCACAACGTGGTTTTAGGAAGTAGTTTATCACTGTAATAAAATAGTGTATTAAGGTTTAAGGATCTAAGATAGATTGAATTGGATTAAATTAAACAGATCACTTGTGCTTGTTTACTTAAGAGTTGTTCACTTAGAATAGATTGCTCCTAGGGTCTCCTCTTGTAGTTTCCCTTGTGGTTGATTAGTGTGTTTGAATAGTAATAAAATAATAGTTATTATGGAAGTTTCTGGTGATGCTTTGTTTACCCCCCACACCCTTAGGTAGGCAAGACGGTGAAGGAGCGACTTCAAGTAGGTCGCGCTCACAGCTGTATTCCTTGAAATGTTTGAGCTAATATTCTTTTGAGGTGAATAACAGTTACGGTTTTGCTGATAAAAGCATGATTCTTTCCCAAGAACAGTGATTCTCAAACTTTTTTTGTTGTTGTTCTTGCGGTACACTTTTAAGAATTTCAAATTTTGGCAGCACACTATAAAAAAAATAAGTTTAAAAGAATTTTACTTGTGTGTAATACACTATGTAAAATAGTTTATAATAATAATTTTCAGTGTTAAATAAAATAATAGGTACGACAAAGACAACAAAATGTTTATTGAGTCATTAATTACAGATTAAACGTAAGAATACATTTAATACGAAATTAGAGTTTGATGATTTTAGATATTTGGTCATAAAAAGGATAATACCACACTCAGTTCAGTCTCGATCTTTTTTTTTTCCATTTTTATTTATGTTAATGCTGAAAATCCGAACTAACGCAAATAAGATGCAGAAAATTGTAAAAGTATTTTTAAACTTGTGACGGATTTATACGCGGTTCCACTAATCCCTTCTTATATCTAAGGTAAATATTTATTTCAACATTATACAATATATGTAATTTAAGGTAAATATTTACTTCAACCAACCTTCATCGAGTAAGGAAACCGGATTATGTAAATGAGGTATATTATATAAATTCTGTTTTCGCGAGTTGGCAGTGAGTTGTTGACACGCTGAAGTTGATACGTTAGATTGTGCAAGTAGGAGTTAACATAAAGTTTGAGAATTAGTTGTTAGTTGAAGATTGAAAAGGAGTGGAATTAGTTAAAGATTACAGAGTTTGGAGCCAACGACATTGATCAAGCCGAAGAAAGTACCTGCAAGTTTCCAGTGTAGGATCCGATGCACAAAAGGTTCAGGTATTGTACGTTTGATTAAGTAGAAGCTAGTTTATTAGTGTGCGACGTAGTTATATTTGAGCGTATTTAAGCTGTCTTAGATTCAGTCGAGGGTCTGCAGTAGTATCCCCGTGTTATAGAATCTCACCTCCGCACTTTACTATATTCCAGCTACCTTAATTAGAATTGTATTGTGTCTGATTGATCATAAGAATTAATAAATTAATTAGATTGAAAGCATGTCTATGGATTATTCTGTTTCTCCCACACCTCTAGCCAGGTTTACAGGTAGACAAGAGGGTTCGGATGTAAGAGGGAACCAAACGCTATCACAAACTCTTTTGGCTTTTATGAGATAACCACCTAAAATTTTAATCCAAAAATAATTTATTGACTCTCCAAGTGTTTTGAAATTAAATCTCGATTATTACAGAGCGAAATGAGTTTTTCCACCTCATTCAAAGTTAATTCATATACAGATGTACAGTATAACGTCGTTTATACGAACGTTTATTATCCGGAGCGTCAAATATCCGGACCAGGTATTTATTTATTTTTTGTTAACTACATATATTGTATATGAATACGTTTTTGAACAGTGCAATGCTCAACAGTTTTTTCTCGTGAGGCCAAAAGTGACGGGAAAACCCAAAGTGGGGGGATATTTGGGGAAATTCAATTCTTGGATGTGGTGAAAAATGCATGGAATAAGCTGTGGCCATGTTTAGAAGGCGAAAAAGACTTCAGTGACGACCACAGGGAGGAGATTACCGACTTTGTCCAATCGATCCCAGGATTTCAAGAATGCGATGAAAAAGATGTAGAAACCTCGAAGACATACAATGCAACAGACTGTGGATTTCAAATGCTAAATGATGAGGAGATTGTTATTTCCGAGCAAGAAGAATCCGACCCTGTTGACGATGAAACGGATGAAGACGAGGGCGACAACAACGAAAGTAGCAAGGGTCCATCAAATGCCGACGCTTTTCTGCGTTGGAGACAGCTATGGAGTGGTACAAACAACAATTAGAGTGCTGTCCTACTCAATTACTGCTGCTCAAGAGAATCAGAGACCTTTCAGCGAAAAAACGAAGGTGTACAATGGTACAGCGAAAAATAAGGGATTATTTTCCACAATAAAGGTAAAATTGCGACATTCTGCACCTATTTTGCTTTTTCTTCAAGCGCGTTTCCCGCATAGGATGATTTTCAATATTCGAAAAAGTCCGGTTTCATATACTGCATGGATCACATTCGGTTTTCGCTTATTCGAACAATCACGTATCCAAACGGTGTCCGGTCCCAATTGATTCGGATAAACGACATTCTACTGTATACGTACTTACTCAAATGGATTACAAACACAAATTTTTTTGTCCATCTATCCACGAAAGGATAAGTTAAATGTTCCACGGGGTTATAAGTTTAGTTTAATATTTAGCTAGTATATCCTTTATTTATTTTTATAAAACGGCCCCATGATCGATCGGTTCTGGGTTTTATTTTTTCCCTCATAGTATAATTATTAATTTTTTTAAAAAATTGGTGGTACACTTCAAGAATTTGCCGCTTCACATGGGTTGAGAATCACTGCCCTAGAACTTCCAAGCGGGGGGGGGGGTGACTTTCTTAAAGGGGGATTGGTACTATTTAAGCAAAATATTTTAATTTTAAAATTTTTTTTGGTTGCCTCCTATGTGTGTATAGTTTGTAAAACAGATTTTGTGCTCCAAATTTCATAAAAAGCTAGACATTTAATTTTTTAAGTAACAAACTTGAAATTTTTGAAGTGATTTTGTGACGGATCTAGTCGCGTCATTTTCCTACTAATCCTCTTGGGGAAACTTTGGGGCTAGTATTCACATTCATTCACATCCTTTCAAGAAGAAACCGTGATATTTAAATTAGTTTGACTCTATAAAGTCTAGGTTTTGTAGATGTAAGATGGAAGGAGCCGAGGAGATGTTACATAAGTGTGAATATTGGAGTATTTCATTCACAAATATAGCGCGAGTTAAGGAAGTAATTGCTAAGAGATTAAATTATTAGATTGAGGATCTAAGATAGATAGAATTAGTTATCGGTTCATTAGCGCTTGTTCTCCTTATCTAATTCATGTAGTCGGGTTTACTTAGAGTTAGTTATTGAGATTAGATAACGCTTTATATATCACTCTTAGGTTACCTTTTGTAGTTTCACTTGTGATTGTTTAAGTGTGTTTGAAGATAAATAAAACTAATTGTTAGTATGGAAGTTGCTGGTGATGCTTTGCCCCCCCCCCCTTACACAGGCAAGACAGAGAGCGAGGGATGCCGATTAGGCCGAAACCCCCACAATTTTAAAATGCTACTTCTCTTACAAAAATTTACGTACACGCATGAAATTTCATTTACAAGTACGTCAAACTATGTGTAACCAAAATAGGTATGGGTTTTGCGATAACATGATTGGTATTCATACAATACTTCTTTTTATGAATGCTCATTGCAAATTCCTTAAAAAATGTATAAATTTTGAGTTCAGTTATTTTTTTAAAAAAATAAGAATTGCTTTTTTTTTTTTTGATTCAGAAATGCACACCAACTTTTGTTACATGTACTATTAGTAAAAAGGTAAAAAAAAAACTTTCAAAGCTTTAGGCACAATAGAAAAAAATGCCTTAGCATTTTAAATAAAGACACACTAGTGATTTTATCTTTCTGAGATAAGTAAGCTTAAAGATTTGACTTTCCATAGGGATGTGAATAAAAACGAACGTAAAAGCTATTATAATTCTGCGTTTTTTAAGTTAAGAGCTTTCAAATTTTGTGAGTTTGTAGAAAAGTATATAAAAATTAATTTAGGCTAAAAAATTATTTTTGATTGTTTGATCGATTTTTGTCAATTGAATCGTACTGTGTACCCTTAAACAAAAATGATGCACATATCCCCCCTCCCCCGTTTAATAACAAAGATATTTACTTGCATAGTAACACATTACATAACTTTTTTCATTCATTGTTTAATTGTGAGTGTATTTTTCTATAGTTTAAATTTCAAAACTTGATTTTCAATTCCTGAAAACAAAACTTAAAAAATTAATTTTCAAATTTTAAATCGGCAGGTAAATTTAGGTTTATTCGAGATATTAAAGGGTCGATTCTTTTGATCACAAAAACCTGAGTTTTATCACAAGTGAATATATTTCTCTCTTTCGCTATCATAGACTTTTTCTCCTCTCTCCGCTCCCACAACAATCCATGAGAAACAAGACCAAGTCATCTATCACCACCTGTCAATAATGCATGAGTTAATGCGCTTATTTATAACAAAATAAGTAATTGATCATCTTTGGATGGATATTGTACTAGAAGAATAAATAGACAATGGATGTGTCTAGCAGTACATTCTAGAGCCTTATATCATTATGTTAGATTTAAAAGGCTTTTGTGATTTTCGCCACATTATAATGGCATAAAAAGTGGTTTTTTTTTCAATAGGCTAAATTCCTGTGGCGTCATTACCACGTGATTAATGTCATCACCTATTTCCAGTCAATCAATTCATACGCACACAGACCCAAATCCGTTTACATAGACCCTGATTTTATCTCATTTTTAATTCTAATTTAATTCTTTTTCTAGTTAATTATTCCTTTTAAAGTCTTGTTTTTCTCTTTTATACTCTAATATTGCAGTTTGACTTGCTCGAACTCCTAGCTACTCAGTGCTTTGCAATTTAAGGTATCCGACTACTCTAAAATTGTAAATTTTGCCAAAAATTGACGAACTTTTTTATGATTTTATTTTATAGGCCATCTTATTAGCTTTATAAAAGTACCAAGTTTATCATTTCCCGCGTTCACTAGAACAAACACTACAAGAGTTTTAGTAAAAGCAGATGTCATTACTTTAAGCATGATGTCACACTTTAAAACGCGTTTTACTCGAAAAGTGATTTTATGAAAATTGTCAAAGGGGTCAGCGATTGCTAAAAAAGTTTTGAAAACAATGAACTGAAATTTTTTCTGAAAGTTCTGTATAATAGTGGAAGTGTTTAAACTTACAGATTTATCAATTACTGTTTTAATACAAAATTTACAGTCCCTGATGTGAATATAATCACTGTCTTTGTAAGCATTTTCATACAGTAAACGAGATAAAGTGCTCTATTTTTTGTAAAAAAGAAAATATCCCTTATCCTGAAGGTCATTTCAAAATTGAATAATATATCAACATATTAGATTGAAAATTTGTACATAAACCTTTGGTGCAAAATGGGCCGCGTTTATGCAATTTTTTGTCAATTTTTACCTATTTTTCCTCATTTTAGTAATAATAATTTCTTTTTCTCTTATTAATTTTAGCTCATTTTTCTTAAAACGCACTAAACAAATCTAAAACTAACAAAAAATCCGCATATTACCTTTTTTTTTAAAAAAAGTTGTCGCAACCAGTCGGATACTTTGAAATTTCTTATTTATCATCAGGTTGTGACGGCTTTATCCGCGATTTTTTCACTAACAGTCCTCTTGGGGAATTTTTTTGTTCCTTAAAAATTATTTTATTAGAAAGCTTCCTCAGAAGAAGAGAGCTTGAACATGAAAATTGACTTGTAACAGACTGTGTTTTTAACTGTAACCGAGGGGATTACGTTGTAACTGTTTTATAACTGTAACCGAAAGGATGACGTAGTAACTGGTTGAGAGAATTGTGCCGCCCTCAGTCAGTAAGTTTCTAGTTGGGCAGTTAGTTAGATAGTAGAGTGTGAAGACTTGCTGTTGTATTAGCGTGTGTCCTTTTTTATATAACTCTGTGTCTGCTCTACCAACGAGCGATAATAAATGAGGATTTAAGCCTGCGAGTAAAGTATCTCATTTTGGATAGGTCTAATCTATATTGCATTCCACTCATCGGCACGTGTGTTAAAGACTGCTATATATAGGTAAGAAAGGAGAGAGAGAGGGATGGACTGGTTAGCGGAGCAGCGATTGATCAAATTGAATGCGAAACGTGGATATTTAGTAATTGGTAATTATATTACTTAGGAGATGATCTGTCGCTTGAGATTGAACCTAGATTAGATAGCTAAGAAGTCAGAGCTATTGAATAAAGTAAATGTATAAAGTATTTAAAGTTGTCACGGATTCATACGCGGTTCTACTAATCCCTTCATATCTCTTTAAGAAAAATATTTATTTCAACCAACTTTTTCATCGAGTAAGGAAACGTGATTATGTAAATGAGGTATCTATATATATAAAGGAGAAAAGCGACTCACTCACTGACTGACTGACTAATCACGAAATCTCTGGAACTATTCAACCTACAGAGTTGAAATTTGGTAGACATGTTCCTTTGATAGAGTAGACATCAGCTAAGAACGGATTTTTCGAAATTCGAAACGCAAGGGGCGTTAAGCGCTTTAATAATAATTGTTTCCATGTTTAAACTACTTGATGTACAATCTTGAAATTGGGTAAGCGGATTCCTTTCAGAGAGTAGAGATCCGCTACAAAATGAGTTTGGTGAAAATCGATCCCCAAGTGGCATTGCAGGGGCTTAGGGGGCGTTATAGATAATTATTTCCATTTTTAAACTAATAGACGCACAGTTTTTATATTTCATAAAGAGATTTCTTCCATAGAGTAGAGATCAGCTATAAGAAGATTTTGTGAAAACAGACCTCTAAGTGGCGTTGCAGGGGAATAAGTGGCGTAAGAGATAAATATTTTCGTTTTTAATCTATTTGCTGGTATTACCTGCTTGAAAATTGGTAGGAATGTTTCTTTCATGGAGTAAATATCCGCTACAAAACGGGTTTGGAGAAAGTTGACCCCCAAGGGGTGTTGCGGAGGGTTAAGGGCAGATATAAATAATTATTTCTTTTTTTAAACTATTAGACTCACAGTCTTGAAATTTGGTTAGCAGATTCCTCTCATAGGATAGAAATACACTGCAAAATGTGTTTTGTGAAAATCGACCCCTAGGTTGTGTTGCGAGGGTTCAAGGGGCGTTATTGATAATTTTTTTGCATTTTTAATTAATTGGACGCACATTCTTCAAGTTTTGCTAAGCAGATTTCTTTCATAGAGTGCAATTCCCCTACAAAATGGGTTTTGTGAAAACAGACCCAGAAGTGGCGTTGCGGGGGCTCAAGTGGCGTTATAGACAATTATCCCCATTTTTGAACTGTTAGACATACAATCTTGAAATTTGATAAGCAGATTCCTTTCGTAAAGTAGAGAACCGCTACAAAATGGGTTTCGCGAATATCAACTACTAAGTTTAATTTCGGGAGATTAAGAGGCGTAATCGATAAATATTTCCATTTTTAAACTACTTGATCATCCTGCTTGAAAATTGGTAGGCATGTTCCTTTCATGAAATAGAGCTCCTCTAACAAAGAGTAAAATGAAAATTGACCCCCAAAGTTGTTTTCGAGGGGTCAACAGGAGTTACAGAAAAAAATTCCTGTTTTTAATTGTTAGACCCATATACTTGAAATTTGTTAAGCATGTTTCTTTTGTTGAATAGGGATCCACTAAGAATAAATTTTAAGCAAATCAAGTTCTGGGGGGTTGCAGGGGGTTACTGGGACGTGTTGACAAAAAAATTACTTTTTTCGAGCTACAAGGACTATAATAATGAAATTTGGTTTGCATTTTTCTTTTGTTGAATTGAAATCCGCTAAGAGCGGTAATTTTGGAAAACGGCTCTCAATGGGATTACGGGGATATTGATAGTAAAACTTTTGTTTTTTTCTGTTAGATTTAGACTTGAAATTTGGCTTGCATGTTCAATTTACGGAGTAGAGATCCACCGAAAATTGGTTTTGCGGGAATCCACTTGGTTTTTGAGTTACGAAAAAGCAAACATCATTCTATGCTTCAATTTTAGAGATTTTTAGAAAATACAAATTAGATGAGTTCTGCCCTTTTTTTTTTATCAACAGGTGACAGTTACAGGTATAAGTATATTTTTCAATTCAATCGAATTCTTAATGCTAGGACTTAGATATCAATAATTTATACATATATATAAGCAGTAAAAATTTATAAAACATCATGAAATACCCAGCGAAGCGGGCGGGTAACAGCTAGTATTATATAAATTCTGTTTTCGCGAGTTCGTCAGTTGGCACGTTGGTGCTGGCAAGTAGGAGTTAACGTAAAGTCTGCGAATTAGTTCTTAGTTGAAGATTGAAAAGGAGTGGAATTAGTTAAAGATTACAGATCGTGGACCCAACGACATTGATCAAGCCGAAGAGATCACCTGCAAGTTTCCAGTGTAGGATCAGATGCATAAAAAGTTCTGGTACTGTGAGTTTGATTAAGTAGAAGCTAGTTTATTAGTGTGTGACGCAGTTATATTTGAGAGTATTTAAGCTATCTTAGATTCAGTTGAGGGTCTGTAGTAATACCCCCGTGTTATAGAATCTCACCTCCTCGCTCTACTATATATCATCTACCTTAATTAGAATTGTATTGTGTCTGATTGATAATTGGAATTAATAAACTGATTCGATTGAAAACATGTCTGTGGAGATTAATCTGTTTCTCCCACACCTCTAGCCGGGTTTACAGGTAGACAAGAAGGTTCAGATGTAAGCAGGAACCAACCGCTATCACAAACTCTTCTCACATCTCACATACCTCGTCAATTAGTCCTCGTATTTATTAATTGGGTGTATCTCTAGACATAGTTATTAAGTGTTGGGTTGTTGTTGTTGATATTGACAATAAATTGGTATTAGTTTGAAATATGTCTAGTCTTCCTTCCGGCCTCCCCATACTGAGGGAAGAGAGAGCACTTCCATCACAAGGTTTAGTTATTAAAATGTATTTATATAGTGTTAAAAATTGAATAAAATTAGAAGATAATGTCTGCTTTTTCCTCGAGCCTTCTCGCACCCGCGACCTCAGGGAGGTGGCAAATGGAAAACATTTATTCATATTGATTTCTTTTATCATCCACACCCCGTCTGATGAAAAATTCCTTTGATTCTACTAGATAGTCGAGAGGGATAGTATTAATTTTGTGAACATACTCATTGCCGAACATACAAAAAAACTGAGTCTATATTGGTGGGTAAAATAAAATTCTCGCGAATCTCGTGATTTTTACCTTTTCTGGCGATACGGTAAGGACCTTCAACAGTATCTTCATTTGTACAATCAGAAGCCAAGTGGGCCGTGGGTTAGCATGGTTAGAGCATCGGTCTCCAGACCAGAAGGCCTGGGTTTGATGCCTGATGCCACCAACTACCCTCCGAGTACACACGGAGTACGTGCTCGTTTAATCAGTGGGTCCGAAAGTCTTGTGGGTGGTCGCAGCTGTAACCATGGCTGCAGGGTGCTGGAGGATATTTCCCTCCACAGTTCCATGCCTTGTGACTTATTGGATACGAAAATACACAGTCAGGCTAGAGATATATATACAAATTTAATTACATCAAAATCAAACACACCATCTTAATTCTACAGACCCATGTTTTCTCCTTTCGCGTCCAGCCGGGACCCTCTCAGAACCGATCTCTCTGCATGTCCTTCTTGAGGGGTTTTTCTCGGAACGGAGGGGAAATAGATTTCAGGGAAAACCTGTCCCCCCTTACAATAAGGCTGTCAGTATCCGCTTTTTGTCTCTGAATTCATCAATGGGTTTGATCTCTGAAGTAACTGGAATTCGAAAAATGTTCGCTACAGCCTACATTGTGGAGGTGGAGATAAATGGTGTCGCCATCTATCGTGTATGAACCGATACTGTCACCTGCATGGTGCTCAAAGCTAAAAACTAAAGACAGACGTACACCTCTCCCCTTGCCACGATGGATTTCATGGGCCTCGATCTGACACCGTTGGACAGGTGGCATTAGAAACAACAGTAACAGAAGCCAAGTACTTAACTATATTGCACTTATTTTTATTTTCGAGCAAGCTTTTGAAAAAGTCAGACTTCTGTCTTTGAAATCTGAGCGTTAAGTTTGCAAAATGATATATATAAATAGTAAACTACTCTTAGACAGTACGCATTCGCTAACAATACAATCAGGCCAAAGGACATTTTCAACAATTACGAATGAAAATCTGTACGACAAATATTCTTCATGATATTTTCCCACTTTTTCCTGATTGCGAAGCTGGGACCGGAAGCTTCATTTCACTAATTCACAGCAACTTCTTCGAAGGTTGCTCCTCGGAAGTGGTATTCGATGGTGGAATGGGATTATTTATTTATTCGGTAGTTTTTATATTCTTAATGGCATCAGATTTTAACCATGATCCATGCTCAAAAAATACAAATGACTATAAGAGGGCTCCATAAACCATACGGTCGTTGGAAGCTCTAACACCCGGACACGGTAACGTTACCCCTCCCGGTACCAAAGCCACCACATTAACACAACTTCCAATCAGAACGCTCCCTCTCTCTCCGCGGGAAAGGAGCACACACAAAACTCAGCAATATCCCATTCACAACATGTCACGAATAGTTGCTACCCCATTGGTCGGGCATTTCATACTCCCAGACCACCATTGGTCCAGGGAATTAAAAGTAAATTCAATAGCTCTGATCATCAGAAATTTAATTTTTTTTACCTTAATAGTTTTCAGGGAAGCTTTTTGCTTTCTAATAAATTTTCTTTATATTCTATAGTAGTGTTTAATTTATTTATCTCAAGTTTAATTTAATTTATTTCTCATTTAACAATTAATTATTATAATAATTTAACATGGGCAAGTATCAATCAGTCATGCATTCACCCTCTAAGATAGGAGATAAAAGCCCTGACGGGCTAGGAGCTCCAAATGAAAACTCAGCTGCAAATAACTATAATTATGGGATAATGACATTTTTCGCTTCGATCGCAATTTAGGAACAAATGAAAAACAACATTATGACGATAAAAATAGAGAGACAAAGATGTATTGTCAATCTTATAGTATAACAGTTAACAGTAGTACATTCTACAAAAATATAGTGTACAGCTGATTGTTCTTAAGTACAGCAAAGGAAATGTGTGCAAATAATTTAGTTTAGTTTTTGTTTTCTTCTTATTTACTATAGCGTGCCTGTTACAGATGGGCCATAATTGCTTTCGAAGCCATCCTGTTCTTGATTAAGGTTTTCCAATTTATGACCTTAATAGCTTTCATGTCTTTTTTAGGAAACATCCACCTAAGTTTTGGTCTTTCTCTTTTTCCGGTACCAGATGGCCTATCCACGGTTTTTTAGTGACTCAATCTTCATCCAGTCCTGTTAAGTGCATTGCCTATTTAATCCGTTCTATTGTTGTAGTTTTAATAATTCGAATATCTGTCTCTTTAAATAGTTAGTAAGTTTTCGAGTATAGATTCTTCTTCAATAATTATCACATTCAATTCCATCAAGAAGGCTTCTTAAAGTTCTATCAAATAGAGCAAAAGTCTCTTTATCATTCTCAATTATTGACCATTTTCAGCAGGTATGTTAAAACCATCTAGATCAAAGTTTTTTGAACGCGTAGAACTTTTTATTTTAGTTTATGTAACTTAAGAGAGAACTTCTTCACCACATAAAAAATATTCCGGAAATGATGATTCACATGTACCCAGACGTAACAGCTAATTTTATACATATTAGTACTACTCATTTCTGTAGGAGAGTTTCTCCCCCCCCCCTCGTCCAAAATACACTGCTGGCCACCGTAAATGGAACACCTTGAAGGAAGCACGCAAATAACATGAAATTTACAACATGGATTAGCGGAGGTGAGATATGCAAATGATTAGAATTTCGGCGCAGACACACATCACGCACGCTTGTGGCGCAACCTCAAAGCGTTATTTAAGTCTTGGAGATTTCGACGATTTCAAGTTCGGCCATTTTGATCAAGTATCCGAGTTCGATAGAGGAAGAATAGTGACCTACCGAGATTGTGGATTATCTTTCAGGGAAATCGGTGGTCGTGTTGCATGAAATCAAACAACTGTAATGCAGATATGTGACCGTTGGATGCAGGAGGGTACGACGGACCGACGTGGCCTATCGCATCCCCCTAAGTGCACCACTTCACGTGAGGACAGGCAAATTGTGAACATGGCAGTGACGGATCGCTCAGTCGCATCACGAACCATAGCACAATACATTGAGTCTATAACGCATCATTCAGTGTCTGCGCATACCATTCGACGCCGTTTACAACAGAGTGGTCTGTCCGCAAGACGTCCATTGCTTGGCCTACCCTTGACGCAGAACCACAAACGTCTCCGTCACCAATGGTGCGATGAAAGAAGGATGTGGGTGGCAGAATGGAATGAAGTTGTCTTTACTGACGAGTCACGCATCTGTCTGCAACACCACGATGGTCGGATTCGAGTCTAGAGACACCGTGGAGAGAGGATACTGAACAGCTGCGTTATGCACCGTCATACTGGTCCTGCGCCGGGTATTATGGTATGGGGCGGTATTGAATATCACTCTCGCACTCCTCTAGTACGCATTGCCTGCACTTTAAGGTATCCGACTACGTTCGGAGACCTATTTTTTTATTTTTCTAAAATTCACTAAAAATTTTACATTTTTAATTTCATTTTTTGCACTATGATAAAAAACACAGTTATAAATAATATACATACATTAAAATTTACAAAAATTTAAAATTTTAATGAAATTTTAATAAAATTTTAATTAATTTTTTAAATTTTTTCAAAGGCTCTATTTTTAAAAATAATATATATTTTACAAAAAAAATTGCTGCAGCACATTTTTCAAACACATTTCTAGAGGTTGTACTACAAGTTTTAAATTATTTTCTTTTAATCAAAAATTATAGCTAATCGAAGCTACAACCTATGAATTTCAATCAAATTTTCGATACTTTTATAAGGAAATCCAACTATAAAATCACTAAAAATTGTTCAATTTCTTAGCTGCTAGTCCAACCTCTAGATAATACTATTAATAACATTTGTGTAAAATTTCATACAAGTATCTTTATCGGCTCTTTAGATATCACATTTGAAATATCAAGAAATTTACAAAAAAACAGTTTTGAGAAAAATGCATTTAAACTTTATAAATGTAATTTCAAAACAAAATATCACAAGTATATTACTAAAACTCTAATGATTTATATTTAACACCTCCACTCCTTGCTATTTTATTAAATTTTAACTTTCTTTGGGCCCTATATTTTTTTTCTGGCTGATTTTTAAAAAGGCAAAGAATGTTGTTTCGAGTCACTGTGCGAATGATGGCAAGAAATCTGTCATCACGCAGTGTATAATAATTTGCATTTACGCCAAAAGCTTTCAAACAAACAAATAAAAGCTTTGTTAAAAATAATGACAGCAATATGGGTACCCAAAGAAAATGTTTTCAGCTCAATAAAAGTTTCTTTCAGAACAATTTGCCGAAAAAACGCGTTAAATGATTTGTTTACATTTGTGTCACACCGTGGAGGCAATTTTATAATAACTGCTTATCAAACAACTTTGTATACACAGGTTTAACAATATTTAAAAGTTTCATGGAAAGGCTTACACCTTTATTTATATATATTTTTTCCGGTGGCTATTCTTCATTGATACTCACACCAGCTCTCAGCTCCATTTGGGCATGGTGCATACATGGGTATCTCTCTGATGGAGCCACCGAGAAAAAATGCCGCACTTAGCAGAGCTTTGACGGGATTGGTGTTACTGCCACAATAGTTTTGAATTTTATTAATCATAACACTGGAAAGTTTTTCTTTCCCACCGAGGTTTTTCTGGCTTTTTCTAAGTTTTCTTTGCCAAATACTCACTCTTTCTTAGAAGTATATTAGGCACTTATTTTATGACACTGTTGACATCAAATAGATCTTTAACTAAAATGTATCCTTGGGAATCACCATCACACACCATAGAAATCAGCATTGTTTTAAGATCTCGTGGTATAAAATCACACAAAGATTTTGTACGCACAAACAGATTCCATGATTGAAGTAAATACCAGATGAATGCAGGAACACGCATGTTCGACTAGACATTTAGAATTCTACAAAACTTAGACAATTTCCTAATCTGGAAGTTTCCCAGTGGCGATGGATAAAGTTTCTATAGAAACTTTTAGGGAAGAATGTCCATGTATCTGTCGTCAACGGATATTCCACATTCTCCAATTGACGTGTTGGAACATTTTGTAATGCTTTTTACAACCAACACAGCAGCATTCATGACATCTTTAGCCGTTGATGTAGCAGCAGAAAAGATATTTCTTTCACAAAGTCTATATGCTCTTTTTGCCATACGGCATAACATATTCAGCTTAGCACGTAACTTTTTCGCAGACAAATGTCATCTTCCAATATCTCACATTCCACAAATAAGTTGCAAATTAATTGAAGTTTGGTTTTTAAGCTTTTTAGTAGCTGAAAAATTGACAATAAAAGTACATTTGGAGCATTTTAAAGTCACATTAGAAGTCAGTCCAAACAAGTAATCTTCATGCAGGTACAGATTCTTCTCAAAACAATTGAAGAAACACAAATTGAGAAAAACATACTTCCCAAAATATTTAAATAAAATATTCCATAACCTCTTAATGTTCCATTAAAACATTCTTTGCACTGTGAAAAATTCTTCAGTGAATCCAGTTTTTGTTCATTACAAGTTTGAATATTTGATACTTCCAATGTTTTTGTTACCAATCTACTGTTATCAGTCCACTGTTGCATTTTCAAGAAGTTATTTTTATAGTTTTATGAACCATTATAACTTGAATTTTTAAAAGCAGAATGTCTAGAAACCATCAACGATCAAAAATTGTACAATTAAATCGAAAAAAGTTAAGTTTTTAGAAGAAATTTAGGATCAAAATTCGTAAGGCACAAATCAAAACAAAAACATGTGAGGTCAGAAGAAACAAATGTTGCCAATCGCAAGATTCGAATTAAAAGATCGAAATTGTTGCCCATCAATTAAATAATTAAAAAAATTGTCAGAAATAGTTTTTAAAATTATAATGGGTTGAAACTGCAAAAATTATCGGTAAAAAGCATGTTAAACAGACAACTTCCGGTTTCGATTTCACCACTTCCGGTTTCGAATGACAGCTGTAAAAATATTTTAAACATCTGTAACTTTTTTTCTAATTATCGCACAGACAAAACAAAAACAGATTTAGAAAGCTAATTGCTTGAACTTTAAAATGGTAAAATAAAATAGAAATGCGATTTTTGACCGAAAATGGCATTTTCAACGTAGTCGGATACCTTAAACAGCCAGCGCTACATCTCCGAGGTGTTGGAGGCAGTTGTCCTTCCTTACCTACAGGGCTTGGCCCCAGCCTTATTTCAACAGGATAATGTGCGACCACACGTGGCACGCATAGTACAAAGGTTCTTTGTCAATCACCAGATTGAATTGCTTCCCTGGCCGGCTCTCTCTCCGGATCTTTCGCCGATGGAAAACATGTGGTCCATGATTGCTCAACGATTGACCCAGATTACACCCCCAGCTGCCACACCAGATCATTTTTGGCAACATGTGGAAGCTGCTT
This sequence comes from Trichonephila clavata, assembly GCA_019973975.1. Lineage (NCBI taxonomy): Eukaryota > Metazoa > Arthropoda > Arachnida > Araneae > Nephilidae > Trichonephila > Trichonephila clavata. The sequence goes on along the minus strand of BMAO01009539.1, from coordinate 9,074 downwards.
GGTCTGCTGTATCCCAAGAACGCATCCAAATTCTCTTTGAATCAATGCCGAGGCGTGTGGCAGCGGTGATCTCCAACAATCTCGGCTACTCTGGCTACTGATTCTGGCAGGAACTACACTTCACAGAAGTCTATAAATTGAATCATTTGATACTTGGTCAACAAGTTATCTACAATATAAATTTTGTTATGCTATCTCTTGTCTTTCTCGGTGTTGCATTTACGGTTACCAGCAGTGTATATTGACTTTTTTTCCCTTGTCTAGTAATGTTAAATGTACACAAACCACTCGTTCAAAGGCAAAATGGAGTACTTGTAAAATATTTCAAAATTTTAAGAACACGTGTACTAAAGTTAATAACAAATATATGTACTACAAAACCAAAATGACTTATTTTAATGTTGTGTCTCAGAATGTGTTCTAAATGTATGTTTATTTAATTCCATTAGGCGAAAGCAACCCTTAATATATTGCAGGAAATTCTCTATAAAATTCATCATATTTCTTTTACTATTTTATGTATCATAAACATTCGCATTATGATATTCATATTTATTATTTTTTTAAATCCAACCAAGTACAAAAATGTCTCTATATTTCGTAATCATCTTACGAATTTAGTTCTAACGGAAGCAGAACTCTTTGTAGAAACCGATTCGCCACCGAACAGGTGCTCTGAGCAGCTCACAGCCGGCCAGACTCCATAGCAGATGCTTTTGCCACAAGGTGATTGCATTTTATTTCGAGCAATTGACGAGTTTACGCTTTTTTGACGGGCAAAAGAATAAAGCAAACAGCGTGTGAGTTTATTTATACATATTTCGACGTCTAATTTTAGACTCATCCAAACAAAACCCGACGCTGAACGCCTATCTGACCATTTTCAAAGTTGATTTTGAAGTCTTTCCTGTCCAGCAATAAACTTGGCGTCTTAATTTTTTGGCAATTAATTTTTTTATATCCTTCTTTAAAATCTATCGAATATTTCAATGGATATCGAAGAATAACAGTAATAAATCTTTTTAAAAAATATGCCCGAAATCTAAATTAACATTCTCTACAAATTTTTAATTACTTCGAACATTTAATATTGGCAACAGCGTCGAATATAAAACTACAGTTGAATACTTTAATTAAAATTAGTTCAGAAAAACTACAAAAAATTCTTAGTATTATTAAAAAAGTGAATAATTCAACAGGTTTATAAAATAATTTTACATATAATACGAAAGCATTTATTTGTGAAAGTTTTTAAGTTTGACTGCAAAACTTAGATTTTTGCAACTTGATTGAATTTTAATTTTAAATAAAAAATATTCTCTGGCGAAAACAAGGAGTTATTTGTGTGTGATGGGGATATGTGTGTGTGCGTGGGTATGTGTGTTTGAGTATGTGTGTGAGAGTATGTGTAGGTAAGAGTATGTGTATGCAAATATGTGTGAGAGTATGTGTATGTAAGAGTGCGTGTAAGAGTATGTGTATGTAAGTGTGTGTGAGAGATTTTGTGTAAGCATGTGTGCAAGTTTTATGTGAATTTTTTCATTTCGTACCATAACTTAAGCTGAAATCAACATGCCTACATTCAGTGGTTAGATTCAACAAGCTTAACAATCAGTTTGTTGCCATAATCAACGTTTAAGGTATCCGACTACCCCAAAAGTTGTGAATTTTGCCAAAAATTAGCAATTATTTATGATTTCATTTTATAGGTCATCTTATTAATTTTATAAAAATACCAAGTTTATTATTTTCCATTCTCTGGAACAAAAACTACGTTTTAGTAAAAGTAGATACCACTATTTTAATCAAGAAGTCATACTTTAAAATGCGTTTTACTCAAAAAGTGTTTTTTTTGGAAATGCTCGAACGGGGACAGCGATTATTCAAAAAGTTTTGAAATAATTAACTGAAATTTGTTGTGTATGTGTGTAATAGTAGAAATGTTTTAACCTTTTAATCAATCACTGTTTTAATACAAAATTTACAGTCCCTTATATGAATATATTTGCTGTTTTTTTAAGCAATTTCATATAATAACCAAGATAAAGTGCTGTAGTTTTTGTAAAAATTAAGGTGACCTGAAGATCACTTCAAAAATGAATAGCAAAGCAACACATCAAAATAGAAAAATCGAAAATTTGCTCTTAAACATTTGTACAAAATTAGCCCCGTTTAAGTAGTTTTTTAAGTAAGTAAATTTCTAAGAATTTTTTCCCATTTTAGTAATATTTATTTCTTTTTCTCTTCTTAATTTTAGCCTATTTTTCTTAAAATGTACTAAATAAATCTAAAAACCACAAAAAATTCCCCATATCTCCATTTTTTTTTCAAAAAAAAAAAGTTGTTGGAAGTAGTTGGATACCTTACAAGATTTAACAAAAATTGCCCCATCAAGAAAAAAATTGAGTTCCAAGCATTATTTCAAAAACTGGTTAACTTATACAAATAGTATTTACTGTATATTTCCGAATATAAGTCGATCCCCGTAGAAGCCGAGAATGCGTTTACGCTTTAAATCAGTGCTTCCCAAAGTTTCAATATTTGCGAATTCCAATATTCAATCATAATTTTCATCACCACCCCTTCCTAAAATTACAATGTATTGATTTCAATAATACTTACTTTGACACTAAAACTATAATACGACTTTAACATCTTAAGTGCCACCGCCGTATATAAACGTCTCGCTCAGCCAAAGCATTAATTGCCCCACGCTTATATATACGTCTTTTCGAAGTGCAATCTTTTCTGTGCACTGCTATTCATAAAATTATTCCAACGGCTTTGGAATGCAACAAAAATACCTTGACAGAGTTTATGAAGGATTTACTTATTTCTGAGGATTCGCTTATTTATTCCTTTTCTCCCCCCCCCCCCCCAAAAAAAAACATCACATACGCATGCCCATGTGGAAAGCAGAGGCATTGGGGAGCAAAATGACGAGTCTTTTAATCGGCAGTTAAGGGATTAATTCTAAACCGTACAAATTATCAAGTTAAATGTTAATTTTTGTAAAAACTTTATATATGAAAAAGCCCATGGCGTCATTATTAGTTACTAAACTTGTTCTTAACTTAGTATTGCTTAAAGGCTCTAAGGACTCTTAAATTGCAAATTTTTCAATTTTTTGAAAAAAATATATGTTAAAGCCTCAACATTTTTGAGCATTTTGATACCAAAATTTTGTTGATACTGCAAAAACTTCTGAACTTATTGAGAAATAACCAGTGAAATTTAAACAGAAACCCTATCTATTTCGTATCACATACATTAACTTCATTTTTCTCAAAACAACAAATTTTAGCTTGCGCGCAGGATTTCTCAGAAACTATTTATGATATCAATTTGAAATTTCTTACGCGTGTTCAAAATAAGGCTCTTTATAACTTATACTAAAATTTTCAAAAAAAAATTAATAGATTTTTTTATTTGAATTTAAATTTATTTTTTTCTTAAAATTTTAAAATTTTCGTTATAATTGTATTTAAACAAATTTTTCTTCCTCTAAATTTCTTAAAAGTTAGTATAATTTAGAAAGTGAAAATTTGTATACCAAGTAAAATTAATTTTGTAAATTTTGATCAATTTTGTATTTTAGAATCGTGCGCGGTTGTAAAATATTAATTTTCATATTTTTAAAAAATTGGCCAATTTTTATTTCTTTACAACTTTTTTAATTATTTCTCAAATTCTCTGAAAATTTGAGAATAATGAAATACACATGATTATCATGTGATAAAAATTTCAGATTATTGTTTTGTTTCATTGCTAAGTTACATTGGTTTGAAGAAGGATGTTTTTTTCGAATGCACAGATATATGTTAAGGTTCCCGAGACACCTTAATTTATAATAAAATACATTGTGCAGTACTGATACATTTATAAGTGTGTTATATTCATGTAAATGTGTATTTATTCTCATTATGTCGGAATGTTATTTGTTTGTTTACTTTCAGTAAATTAATAATTTTTGTTTTCAACTTTTCAATATGTTCGCGCCCTCCTTGTAGAGTTATGACGCCCCCAAGGAGAGGGGGGGGGCACAGTTTGAGAATCGCTGCTTCAAATTATTATCCAAAATTCGAAAGTACATTAAACTTACTTTGTGACGGTGCTTACGCGTTTCACTAACCTTCTCTCACATCTTTAAAGACTTTATTTATTTTAACCAATCCCCGCCGAGAGCCAAAAGTGTGACTTATGCAAAAAAAATAGTTTCGGGTTTAGCGAGTTCGAAAAAGATATAAAAGGGAGAAATGAAATGAAGAGATGAGGATGACTACGTGGTTTGATAGAGGAGATAACTACGCAGGTTGATTAAGAAGGTGATTCTGAGAGATTAGTTAAATAGTGAAGTTTGTTCGCCGGAGGAAGATAATGAAAAAGGTTCATTAATTCGGTTCGGACGCAACTGAAGATATCAAGGATTGAAGCCGCTCTTTAGATCATCAAGTATTAAAGAATACTGCCTTAAAAGGATATCAGGTCTGTTATTTCATAAATTAGATATAAATGCGTAGTTTGATTGTATGCGTTATTCTCCGTAGTTTCAGTTAGTGTTTCCGTCGTTCATAATTGAATTCTTATCGCACTCCACTGTAATTTGTTGTTCTTAAAGTTTGATTAATATTTGTGTATTTCTATAATAAGAAAGATTTTTTAATAAATAATATTGGTTTATTTAATTAAGTAGTCGTTAATTATGAATCCAACATACCCGAATTTAGATAATATGCAAAGGGAGTTAATAATCATAGGGGTAGTGAGAGACTACGACACTGGCGCCCAAACGAAATACCGGAATTAAGAGCAGGTGCAGGATTTAGAGTTTTGCCGGAAATTATTTTTCGGGTAAAGAAAATGTGTCTGAGTTTATTTCCAATATCGATGACAATATAGCCTACTATGAAATACCGGCGAATCTATCATGTGCGTATTTAAAAGGTCATTTAATTGGAGAGCGTTAGACTGGTTTGAAGTGAATAGGCTTCGAGTGTGTAAATGAAGAAGCGACTGCATTTGCAACACTTAAAAAGAAATTGTCAGATAGTTTTCCGGTAATACGGAATAAATCAGAGCTAGAAGCTCAGTTTTTTTCATCAAAACAACGGAGAGGTCAAGCCCCGCCAGACTTTATTTTCAGCTATTAAATATACATAAAACTTTGGATTTGAATTATGATGAGATAAAATTGATCGATCACATAGTAATGCGACTAGAACCCCAAATAATGGATTATTAGAAGTTCGAAACCCCACAACGAAAGCTCAATTGATAGAGTTGGTAGACCGGTATGAGGAACGTCATAGCTGCAGGGAAAACCAGGGTTCGAGTAATAATTTTGCTAGACGAAGTTGGGATATGAATAGGAATCCTGAGGAGAGAAGGAATAATAGAAATTAGAGAGATACTGGGGTCGGAAATAGTCAAAATGATCAAAGAGGACTAGGCAGGGGTGCGAATAATTTTCTCGTAGTAATTATCAAAATCAAGGATTCGAGGGAGGAAATCTCAACAACCAACCAAATCAGCGAACAGACCGGTATCAGAACCGTAGGATGGTGGTTAGAAAGGTCCTAGTGATGATTCAGCAAAGCAGAAATGGAGGCGTGTTGATTGCAACAGCGAAAGGCAAAGAAATGCCAATTTAAACTTTCAAAGAATCGTATTGAGTCAAATCCTCCTAATAGAATTAAAACTTAATTCATTACGGTTATATCACCAGTTGAACTTCCGTATGTGCCGATTCTTTTGCATGATACGTTTCTAAAAGCGCTCTGGGATACAGGTGCGGAAAAGTCATTTATTTCAGAAAAAACATACCGGTCATATTTTTCTTTCTGTCCTATTAAAAATCGTTAGCTGAAGTAGTTACAGCTCAAGGGTCACAATGCAGAAATTTAGCACAGTTGAGTTAAAGAATTAAAAATAAGAGAATTTTCGAAGTTGTGGAAATTTCATGTGATTGCTGAGATGCAAATATCCATGCATCCTAGGTATTGATTTTATGTCACATGCAAAGATTAGTTTGGACTTTCTGTCTAAATCGTTAATCATTCCGGATTCGCAAATGAAAAAGTGGCAATTTCGGACGAACCGGTTCAGATAGATTTATCGAACACTAAGTTAAATTCAAAACAAAAACAAGAATTACAGATTTTGTTTAAGGAATTTCATGGATTGTTTTTCACTTAAGCCTGGTCTGACACATGTGTTTTGTCATTGAAATTGACACGGGTGATAGTCCTCCTGTTTTTTCGAGACCTTATCGCTATGACAGGGTCAAACAGGGTATCATCGACTACCATGTCAGAAGATGTTGAATGAATGGAACAATAGTTCCAACAACATCGCCCTACGCATCTCCAGTTGTTTTTATGTCGGAAAGAAAAACGGGTTGCCGTTAGATGACCCAGAAGCTTATAGGTTTGCAATAGATTATAGGAAAATTAAATGCGATCACGAGATATCCGCGATATCCGCTACCAATAATTGATGATTTGATCACTAATATTCCACACACCGAAATTATGTCATCGCTTGATTTACGCAGCGGATACTTTCAGATGGCAGTAGACCCCAAAGATGTTCATAAGACGGCGTTTGTTACAAAAAATGGTACTTTTGCATTTACTCGCATGCCATTTTGGTCTTTCGGGGGCAGCTCCAAATTTTCAAAGGGCAATAGAGATGATTCTCAAGGCAGTCCTCATGCGTTTTGCCCACTGTACATGGATGACGTGATTAATTTCGTCTCCATCTTTCGAAAGCCATGTAGAACACTTACGGGAAGTATTCAGATTGTTGCAGGAGGCTGGTTTAACGTTGAATCGTGAGAAATGTCATTCGCGAGGGAACAATTACGTTATTTGGGTTTAGTTATTAATAAAGAAGAGTTAAAACAGATGAGGAGAAGGTAAAAGCAATTATTGAAATGAAACCTCCGAAAACTGCAAAACAAATAGCAAAATTTTTAGGAATGACGGGTTGGTATCAAAAGTTTATTAAAAACTACGCAGACATGTGTTGAAGCCCTTATATAATTTAAAACGAAAAAACTCTAAGTTCCGTTGTCGGAATCAGCGCAGGAAGCCTTTGATCGTATTAAGAAAGCACTGACAGAAGCTCCAGTGTTACAATTACCCAGATTTTTCCCAACCTTTTGAACTCTATACGGATGCGAGCTCAGTGGGGTAGGAGCAGTATTGACACAGAATTAATAGCCTATGGCGTTTGCCTCGAGAACTTTAAACAGTGCAGAAAGGAATTATAGTGGTGACGGAACGTGAATGTTTAGCTGTCATATGGCATTAAATAAATATCGCACGTATTTCGATCCTTGCCGGTTAAAGTGATAACAGACCATGCTGCACTTACCAAATTAAACGAATGGAAAGAATTTTGTCGTCTAGAATGATAAGGTGGATGCTTAAGTTGGCAAATTTTAATGTAGAATGGGAACATCGCCCAGGTACGCAAAATTTAGTGGCTGATATGTTGTCTAGAAACCCGTTAGAAAGTAATGAAGAACCAAAAGGTGTCTTGTGCGGTGATTAGATCGTTAGTATTATCGTCTAGAGAACAGTTGAGAGAGGAACAGAGAAATGACCCAGAAGCTAGGTCACATCGTGAAGTTTTTGGAAAATCCGGACGATAGTTCCAATTAATGAATCAATCTGTAGAAATTGGACCCATGACTTTAAAATCGTTGACGGATTTGCTATATTATGCAAAATATACAACCACACTAGGTGAATTAAGGTATTTATACCTAAAACATTACGTAAAGATGTTATGCGAGAATTCCATGACTCGCGATGGCAGGCCATTTAGGCAAAAAGAAAACCTACTTAAAATTAAAAGACGCGTGTTATTTCCGTACATGAGGAAATACATTTATAAATATGTAGCAACCTGTGACCAATGCCAAAAAGTCAATTATAAAAACGGATTACCAGCTGGTCAATTAATTCCGATAGTAACGAATTTTCCGAATGAAATCGTATCTTTAGATTTGTTAGGCCCATACCCTGCAACTAGTCCAGAACGCTATAATTTATTTTAGTAATTACAGATAATTTTTCTAAATGGGTTGAAATAGTTCCCTTAAGGAAAGCTTCGGCTAAAGCAATTGCCAATGCATTTTTTGAGAATTATATTGCGCGTTATGGAGCTCCTGTAAAATTAGTCACCGACAACGGCCCCAAATGATATCCGAAGTTTTTGAGCAAGTATGTCGCAGGTTGAACATAAAACACGTTAAAACTGTGGTATATCGTCCACAAGCTAATCAAACAGAAAGAGTTAATCGCACTCTTTTAAAAATGATTTCGAGTTTTGTCGCGGATAATCACACTAACTGGGATCAATTTCTGCAAGAGTTCGGTTATGCTATTAGGACAGCAGTACATGAGACAACGGGTAAAACACCGGCGGAATTATTTTTAGGTCGAAATTTAATCACCCCTTTTCAAATTTAGTTATGGTAACTGATGGATCAGATTTAGTTTGTGGGAACATAGAAAGGTTGTTTGAGGAGGCTAGAATTCATACAAAGCGCCAGCAAGAGAAGTGGGCGAAATATTATAATAAAAAGAGGCGTGAAAATAATGTGAAAGTTGATGATCTAGTATTAGTTCAAACTCACCGTTAAGTTCGACAAGTAAGAAAATAGTAGGTAAATTTATGCCAAAGTTTGAGGGCCCATATAAAGTTCTGAGTGAAAAAATAATAATAATTTAGTAATATTAAAATTTGGTAAAAGAATAACGGTTAATGTGGACCAGGTGAGAATTTACCATCAAAGAGAAGACAGTGTTGCCGAGTCGGAAAGTGACAATAGTAGTGATCATGGTGCAGTGGCATCAGTCAGGTGGATGATGGGCAGTCGAGATTGGTGCAATCGGAGAGTGATGGGGGTTGTCGCGAGGATCGAAATCAGGAAATTTAAATGGTAGTAGAGATATAGTTGCGAATAGCGCAATGGAGTGGCGGTGAGAAAAAACGTGGACGGAACGGAATCTGCTGTTTCTTCGGGGGGTGGCGTGTATAATTTCAGGAAAAAAAGACCTATT
>BMAO01009538.1:0-35883 GCA_019973975.1 Trichonephila clavata | reverse complement strand
AAATTTAAATATGATTCGGCTCATCTAGGGCACAAATGCGACCAAATGCCGAAAACCCGAGGTCAATTGGTTGCTTATTGGCTGAGAAAAAGGTACGACAAAATATGGAGCGAAGACGAAGACGAAATTTGCGTCCTAATAGCGCTTTTGTTCCACTATGTGAAAAACGCCCTAAAAGGAGAAGCTGATGCACACCTAAAACAACCCGATTTTGTTAGTATTCGAGAACTAATCCTAATTTTAAAAATCTACAAATTGAGTACATGGTAAAAAATTAGTAAATAGAAAAACCACATTTAGAAATTACTGTCGAAAGTATGATTATTTAAAATTAAATTTTTCTTTTGTTCTCCTTTTTATTTTATACCTAAACTAACACAATGAAACTAAAAAAAAAAATTAACAATCTAACTTAAGTTCGTACTTTAGTCTTATTTATATATTTTTTTAAAATTTCTACTGCTTAGATTTATATAAAATATGCGCTATTTTTTTGAGTAAAAATTTTGTAATAAGCATGTAGTAACATTTTTTCACCTTTTCATATTCTTCTGTTTGCTGGAAAAGTTTGAAGTGGCACGCATAATGATTTAGCATCAGATAGTGACACTCTTTTCAAAACGGTTGGCCTCCCCTGTTTCATCCTAAGGATAAAAATTATTGCAATTCAAAGTTTTAACGCGAAAAAAAAAAGAAATATGATTTTTAGTTTTCAATTTGAGCAATATCTTTTCGATATTCAATTTTCTTCAATAAATCATCAATAATTTTACAACGAAGAATGCATACGGAAAAAAGATCTAACAGGTTCTATTCACGTTCCTTACTAATCCTCTAAAGAAGATTCTTGTGATTATGTTGGACGATTATAAAACCGCTTTCTGCGGAGGTACCGTAATTTATGCTAGTATGTTAGTTGCTATTTAAGTTCAAGTTAAGATAGTGAATGAGATATATGCTTACGTCGTACTATAAAGAAGCCCGAGGGCTACTGGAGACGGACCTCAAAAATTTGAGCTATGGTCAAGCGACGAGAAAGTCATCTGACCTGTCTAAGATTTTTTTTCACTCACATAAAAATTAATAGTTTTTTTAATTAATCCATATAAACAAATATTTTTATTTATAATTATCTAGAAACTTTCAAGATGAATTTATTAGAAATGTGAACTACGGAAAGATGAAAAAAATTGGCTTGCAATTGCTGTTGTATTAAAATATTGTGAAACATGCAAAGCTCTTAAAAATTAATTTTATGCAAAATATTAATTTAAAAATATATTACAGTAAATTTACTGCAAAAAATACATTTTCGGGATAGTAATGTAAAGTCTCTGTAATAATTTTTGGTACACTTGGGAATTCCTTAATCAATTACAGACTATAATTTTGCCTAAAAGTCATGTGGAAATTACTGTGCAATAGAATAGATTCAATTTTTTTTTCAGAATTCCAATATGAATTTATGCGAAAAATATGCTATCTAATAAAAATAAGAGAAGGAAAAATGAAATAAAAAATTAATTTTTGTGATTCATGCTATACGAGGAATGAAGTTTAAGTGATTGTCATTTTACGGTAAAAAATATTGTTCTTACCGAATTGAAGCAAGTATTTTAGTGCTTTTCAACATTTATTGTGATGAAAGTGCACCCACTAAATAGTTACAAGAAAGAAACCTCAGTTACATTTAACAGCCTCTTAAATATTAAATTTTACAAAAATCTGTTTTCGAAATTACAGTGCACGAGCTTGAACCATATGATTCAGCGGTGTGTGGGGAGATAAAGCTAAGTTATCAAATGCTGCATTGTACACATTGTATTACTTATCAGCAATTATTACTTTTGGCCATTTACATTGCAAAAAAAAAAATAATTACTTTGATTCTAAAATCAGCTAATCGAAATTAAAGTCTTTTTAAAAAAAAGTAAACCTTTTGTGCAGTATTGAATATGGAAGGAAACTACTTTTTTAAAATAGTTTTTCGCGTAATATAGAACATCCCTTCTGCACAATTAAATTCAGCTTAATAATAGTTTCCCCTTCATATAGCTGCGATCCATTTTACTATACGAGGGTGAGCAGACTTTTCCAGGGTACGGGCTACTTCTAATTTTTTTCAAGTGTTGCGGTCCACCCAGTGGCGAAGGTGTAGTGAGCTAAAAGAAAGTATACAACACAATCGGATCTCTATTTACGAATTTATCTATTTAACGAGCTTTTTCCTGAAACCAAGAACATTTTACGATTGTCTTCGTAAAATAAACTCCAAATAGTGAAGTGTATTTTGTATTCAGCGAAATTTTCTCTTATGATTCGAATTTTTCCTCCATATCTTTTTAAATACCGTATTTGTTCAAATCTAAGCCGTACTTCCTTCCCAATGTTAATGCTACTGAAAATTGGGCACGGCTTAGAATCGAAGGGTAAAAATTGTTGGAAGTAGTATTTAGAGCAATTACAGTTTCCTGCATGTAATTAGAAGTTTATAATACTGATAAAAATAGCTAATTATTCACATCTTATTAGTTTTCCTTTTAAATTTATTTTAATTTCATAAAATTGGATATCGATAAACCATTTTAAACTATTTTTCAATTTTCACAAAATCTTGTTGAGAATTTGGGACGCTACTTAGAATCGATGGCGGTGTAGATTCGAATAAATATGGTTTTCTAGACCTTCGTGTGATGAAATGATTATTAGTGAAGGCGGTCTCCCCAAAATGTCTAAGTGGTCCACCGGACGATCGCGATTAAGTTAATGCCCACCCCGGTACTATACAGTCTGCTATTAGATTTTTTCCGAAGGAAATTTGCTGTTATGAGTGTTAAACTGATATTGAATAAAATGATTTCCAACAAGCTAATAAATTCTGTTAGATGCTACAAATGCAAGCATCGCTATTTGTCAAAATGATATTAACATATATTTACCCTAATAGAAATTAGAATTAAATACAAATAATTACTAGAATATTTTAAGTTGTGAAAATTACCCTATCCTATAATCAACGAATATCGAGTTAATTTGAAATAGCTACAATATTGGTTTCAAAAACAGATAAGTAAAATAAACAATATAACAATCTCTTTTCTCCTCTACGTCTAAGAACGTTATGATACATTAAAGAAAATATGCATTTCTGTTCTGACCTCATTTGATTAAGAAGCAGGAAGAAATGTATCGCTTAAATAGAAATATCCCAAACAGAAATAAAGAAAAAAGATTAAATAACACACTTCGTATTATTTCCGTTTTCTAAGGATCTAAATTATATTACAATACCTTTATTTCTTCTTAAAATAATAAATTCTTTTTTTGTTTTGTTAGTAGACACTTCTACTGAAACATAATAACGAAAAAAAAGAAGAAAAAAATGAAAGGTACAAAGAAATGTTTTTTTTTTTTTTCCAACTTAACTTTCACTGAATATTTTTAACGTTGAAAGACTTTTAGAATAGAGCATTTCCTCAAATATTACAAGTTCTTTTCCTTTCAAGTTTCTAAATCCACTTGTCTCAGCAAATTTAAGTGAATACATATTCAATCAAACCCATCGAACCACTTCTTCCTCAATTTAAATAAAACTCTGAGTTCACTTCGATCGTGATTCTTTCTTCCTCTTTTTTAAAAAATTTTTGCATACATATTCTTCAACGTACCTAGATGACTCATGGCTCTTTTTCGCATAACTGCCCTACAAGGCCGTTCGTGTGTGTGCTATTGGAAATTGTCCGAACTCACGCCAACAACCCTTTCGTCGACCCCTGGAGGAATCGTGAGCGCCCCCCACCGAGAGATTCGTGCACTAAACTGCACCTGCTGATGTGCCCTGCCATCACCATAGACTCACCGCTGTTTTACAGTTAGCAATTTATCAACACACTACAAAACATTGAATTATTCCTACTATTCAATGCACGTGTATCAAAAGAAAAAGAAAGCGAAAGATCAAGAAAATATTTACGAAAAGAGGTTCTGTGTTAGATGTAGGTAATGAGTGTTAATGTTTTTTCCTCAAAGATTAATGGGTTTGTTTCAGGATGTGAAAGTATTCGATAAGTTGTTTTGGAACATTTTTGATGTGGTGTACTTATTGCATTAAAAAACTTCGAAAACTAATCTTATCGCGGAATTTTGTATCATCATTTTAAGCAAAAAATAGTTTCTGCACATAAATGTAAAACTATTTTAAATTAATGCAGCAAAAAATAATGCGTATATTTAAAAAAAAATACATTTTTCAGCATTAAAATAACTTTTATCATATAAAAATTATCGCTTTTCCCTTCATAAAAATAATTAAAATAATTAAATTCAGATTTGCGAAGTTTCTTTGTTACATAACACTCTCGAAATATGTTTTGGATTATTTAAATTTTTAAAAGTAGATAATATTTGAAAAGTGGTAATAAATAAAGTTATTGTCAAAAATTAACTGTAACTACAAAGTTTTATCAATGGCAATTTTAACAGGGGGATCAAGTTGTCTTAGGAACAAAATTACTGAGAAGAAATCCGTGTAATTAGCAAGAAGCGTAGCTCTTAACAGTTAGGCTTATTTAAACTTGGTCGTTGAAAAATTAAAATTAGCAGTAGGAATCACCATTTATATTTCAGAACAATTATTAATTAATGATAAAAACTCTTTATTTCTTCATTATAAACTAAAATGATTATAATTCATGCATCCCATCTCATAATAAAGTTTTGTTAGTTTTTCATGTTGGATACATATGAGGGTGAGTCGGAAAAAAGTTTCCCCTGTCGATTGTAGTCAGAGTTGGGTATAAAAGTCGAAACATAGAATGATACATTAAAGATAAAACATAAGTTTATTTTTCTACATAAATACTAAGTAATTTGATTCATTTGTCAAACCACTTGATAAGCTTCAGGACTTAGGACTCTGCATACGGAAAAAGAGTTTAACGGCTTGTTTGAATTCTCGCATTGCTCCCAAGGCGCCTTACGGCGAGCTTCTTCTTCAAAAAGGGAAAAAGAGGAAAGTCATTTCGTGAGAGATTAAGACTGTATGGCAGATGGTGTAGGCGCTTCCAACCAAGAGTTGCAATATGGTTTTGCATCATCGTCACCGAGACATCCAACAACAGAAAGCCAGATCTGAGAAGACCAAGCCGCTTTTTCCGAATCGCCCCTTTCAATTTCGATAGGGTGTCACAGTACCGAGTATCATGTACCCAATGTACTAACGAATGACGTATTGATTAGGGTTTCTAATTTCCCGGGTTTTTCCATTCCCGGAAATACATCAAAATTTTAATAAAGTTAAAAACAAGTTATTTTTAAACAAAATCAATAATCATTTTTAAATAATGATACATATAAATTGCAAAATTAATTCTTTTTATATAATGAGCTAAAAAGTACAAAATATATATGATAAATTGATTATTCATTTTTGAAATAGGATTTCAGAAAGCATAAGCAATTAATACTTTTATCACTCAGGCATGGAAAAAATGTTCCAGTTAAAGATTTTGTAAATTAAAAATCTCAAGGAAAAGAAAATAACATTTGAAAAATAATTACTGAAATTAATGTTCCTTTCCTGACTTACTGCGTTTGAAAATTAATTAGTCAAAGCTGAATCAATTATATCTCTAATGTTGCTACTAAGAGATAAATATTAATAAATACTCGAAAACTCATTTGCTGCTGAAGTGCCGATTATGTACGTTAAACATACTAATTATTGTATTTAAGATATTTTATTTGTTTTACCGATTTCTTGTTTATAGAATTGCTGTATTATTGTTACATAAATATAAATAAATATTAATATAAGAATCTCACACGAAAGTTAAGTTTAGAAAAATAATAAATAAGAAAAATTGCGCGATTCCTTATAAAAATATTCTCTCTCAAACAGTTTTGGCGTTCATTCCCTTCTTCAAATTGCTGATTCAATTAAATAGCTCATGATAAAAACAAGTATTCGAAATTTTTTAAAAAAAAAGATTAAACAAATAACAGTTTTAAGTATTAGTACTTACATTATCCACGTAAATCTAGATCTTGGAACTTCGATCACATAGTTGTGGCAACGAAATGCGATTGCTTTAAAAACCCAATTATTACTTGTTCACGAAGCTCGATACACCCACAGCTAGCTGTGGAAAAATTCTCACCCCCTAAGTTCTCATATTACACCCTTACCCAACAGTTGGGGTAGCGAACATTCTTTTGTCCGGAAGTTCGGGGTGAATGATCGCAAATTGCCACAGTATGGTCAGTTAACGATGTCCGAAATAGAAATCTAAGGTTAAGTCAAAAATAGCTACCTCATAGATAATTCAAGTCCCGTGTGATTCCCGGGAACGAAGTCTCATTCCCGGGAATGGAAAAAGTACAAAAATCTTAGGATTTCCCGGGAAAGAAACCCTAGTATTGATGCCTTGCGCGTTCACCTGCTGTGTTGTCTTTCACCCATAGCCATTAAACGCTTCTTCCGTAAGCAAAGCCCTAAGTTTTTCCTGGTAGGCTTTTTGTAGCTTATCAAGCTGTATGACAAATTTCTCGATGTACTTGAGTGGAAGAATAAAGTTATGTATTATCATTAGTGTTTCATTCTATGCTTTGACTTTCATACACAACTTTGACCCCAGCCGACGGGGGAAACTTATTTTCCGACTCACGCTTGTACAAATATATTAAGAAGGATCGAACATTTATTTTCAGAATTCAAAAATCTATGATAAAAAGATGTTTAATGGTATATAGATGAAGGAAAAAGTAAAATAATAAGTTAATGTTTATATTAAGTATTGTCACAAAGGGTTACAATACTTGGGTATTTTAGCTTTATAGTCAAAGTATTTTATTTCTGTTAAAAAGAAACAAGCATTTTAGTACTCATTTAACATTTTCTTCGATGAGAGGACACATACCAAAGAGTAATAAGAAAACACATCAGATACATTTAACCTATGTGTATATAATTAAATTTTTTTAAAGAAATCCTAATGTCGAAATTACAGGACACGATGAAGTGGAAAATGAAGAAAAGCTTAGATCAGACTGATTCAATGAGTCGGAGATAGACAATTAATTTATAAAACGTTGCAATGTACATTTCATCACTCACTTATCACTAATCATCAATTTTTATTATTTATATTGTTTCATGTATAACTATGATCCACTTTAGTTTATATATACTCAAGTACACCTTTAATATATTTATAAGCATTAAAATTTTTATCAATCTTATCCCATGAGAAAGTTTCATTTACTACGATAAATTAAATAATGTATTTCCAAAACCTTTTTGTAAAATCTCTCAAACTTTTAAGTATATGTTAAACACTCAAGAGCCAAAACATTATGACCACCTGTCAATAACGAGTTGGCCCTCCTTTGGCGCGCAACACAGCTTCAACCCGCCTTGACATCGATGCCACAATTCCTTGGTAGATGGTCGGAGACAGATTGTACCAGATGTTTAAGCAAAGGTCACGCAAATCGAGATATTGCGAATTGGTGGTTTTGAACTCTGAGCTACCGTCCCATGACATCACAAATGTGTTCTATCGGATTGAAATCCGGTGAGTTAGGTGGCCAGGACATTAACTGGAATTCAGCATCATGTTCCTGGAACCACTCCAACACAATTTTAGCCTTGTGACACAATTTTAGCCTTAGGGTGTTGTCTTGTTGGAACATTCCATTTCCAGCTGGAAAAACAGAGGTCATGTAAGGGGGCAACTGGTCCGCAATGATGTTCAGATACCCTGTAGCATTCATGGTCAGTTCTACCACAACCACGGGTCCCAGAGATGCCCTAGAGAACGTCCCCAAAAAGCATAATACCGCCCCCACCGGCCTGTGTATGACCTACTGTACATTGAGGGAGCAAGTATTCGCCTGGAAGACGGCGTATCCTGACACGGTCATCGGCGTGATGAATGGCAAACCGTGATTCATCTGACCAGGCAACTCTTTCCCACTGATCCATGGACCAGTCGCGATGTTCCCGGGCCCAGCGCAGGCACAGTTGGCGATGACGCTTGGTCAGCAAAGACACAGGAGTGAGACGTTTGTTGTGTAGCCCATATCCAGCAGTGTCCGCTGAACAGTCTGCTCTGATACTATTCTACTTGGCCTTGCATTGTTTTGGGCTGTCAGCTGAGCCACTTTCTGGCTCCTGTTTTGCTTCAACATGTCAGACAGTCCCCGACGACCTTTTTCTTTGATAGCGTGTGGACGTCCAACACCATGTCGTCTACTGCTGGTTTCACCGTCATTCATCCCCTTTGCATAAGTACTAACAACTGTAGATCGCGAACAGCCCACGAGTCATGCAGTTTCGAAAATACTTGTTCCGAGCCTTCGAGCCATTACAATCTGCCCTCTATCAAAGTTGCTTAGATCCGCAGCCTTTCCCACCACATACAGAAGTAAGTGAAAGAATGATTCTTCAGACTCTCCAGCAGCAGTTAAATACCCCTTTCACCTGATCACGTGCCTTCCACGTCATCCATGCAAGTTCATTGCTAAATGTAGTGGTGGTCATAATGTTTTGGCTCTTGATTCTATATAAATTAACAAAAAATGCATTAATATGCATAATGAAAGTTCTGAATAACATTGAGATTAATACAAGGACAATCTTGAAAAATGCTATACTGCTTATTTTTTATCAAGGAAAATCTGTTTAAATACTATATATAAAATACAAATGGGATAGATGAAAATACTTGGTAACATAATAGACTTGAAACATAGTAACAAACGTGACTGTGACTTAATATTCAAGTAAATGTCAAATGCTCAATTTGTTGGATAATGTGCACAGCAAGAAAGGGTCAGAAGTTAAGTTAGAAAGACTCAAAAAGACAGAGGAGGTTATAAAAATAAATCTCTAGTTTATCTCCAAACTAACTTCTTGACCTGAACTTGATCTAAGCTGTTTTGATAACAATAAAACTCCCTTAAAAACTGTAATACACAATAAAACGAAAAAAAAGTAAAGCCCAGGTAACCAAAAGAAAGGGACCTCCCCTCCCCTTTTTTTCGTATTTCCTTCCTTTTTTCCTCCAATTTTCTCTCAGATCCCACTTTAAGATCGATCTAGACCAAAGCGAGGTGCAAAACGTTCTAAAAACGCCGCCAGGTTCCTCTTTTTCTTAAATATATTTTTTCTCTCTTTCTTATCTATCTAAAGTTTTTCAGCTTATTTTTTCCCTAAGTCTTGGTGCTCTCCTATTTCTGAGGTCGGATTTTTTTTCCTTATATATATTTTCCACATTTCCTCTTCGTCCAATGGGGAAGCTAAGAAATCGTCACCTATCTATTTTTGGCTTTACGTGTTTCCACATCTCACCTCGTGTGGTTTTCACCCCCAAAAAACTTTTCCCGTTTCTTCTTTTTTTCGGGAGTGGAAGAAAAGTTTCAATATGGAAGAAACTTTACTCCTCGCATAAAAAGTGTTGAAAATAGACGAAAGAAGTATGAAAGAATGTCCATTGTTGAATGGCATATACGGGTGGCATTCCTACAGTACGGTCAAACAACGTAAAAAGTCAGCTGTGTTGAAAGAACTACTATAAATAAATTCTTCTTCTTACTAAGTTAATACTTGCAAGTCTGTCAAATAGAAGTAAATTGAACAAAAACGCATGCAAATTATGTTTAAGGACATATAAAGCTTTAAGGTTCGTTCCCTTTTTCATTAAGTTATTTTGCAAGATCTGACTCTGTATTAAGGTAGACCGCTGTTATATGGAGAAAAATTATTTTTAAGGAACGTATTCATATGCAAAAAATGTTCTATGGCATGGGGTTTGTAGAAGAAAAGTTATATTAAAATTAATTATATCCTCAAAAAAGTTAAATTATAGAAAAAAAATGGTTTAGATGATCTTTGATTCAAAAAGGTTATTTTTCTACCTTATAAATTAATAAAGATTATGATTACTGATAAGTAGAGTACTGAGTACTGAGCTAGTACAATGTATATTGCCACATTTCATACTGCAAATCTCTCTCTCCCGCCACACCAAATCATTCGAATTCAAGCTTTTTTTCCTTTTTAGCGCGTTTTTAACGTAGTGGAACAAAAGCGCTATTAGGACGCAAATTTCGTCTTCGTTCCATATTTTGTCGTACCTTTTTCTCAGCCAATAAGCAACCAATTAACCTCGGGTTTTCGGCATTTGGTCACATTTGTGCCCTAGATGAGCCGAATCATATTTAAATTTTCCCATAGTTTTCCCGATTTTTCCTACAAATTTTCCTGAATTTCGCTAGTTTATAACAAAATTTTCTCAAATTTTACCTAGTAAATTTATTTTTTGCAAAAAGTTTTTAAAAAAAAATCTACCTGCATTTTGGAGGAAAGTGTACGTGCGGATCAGGTTCTTCTATCATGCGAAGTTTTGCTATTTCAAGAAACATGGTTAGCGACTGGTGAGAATCATGATATTGAAGGATATAACGAAGTCATCCGAAACCCTTCATCGCATCCAACAGCACAAGGCACAATCATATATGCTCGCATTCCCGAAGAAGTAACAAACAAGCAACATTCAGAGGCAATCATACTAAATAAGCACATCGAGATGACTATATGCCCCTACAAAGGAATCAATATAATCAATTGATATCTCAATCCAAAATCTGACTGGGAATTCTTCGAAAACTTCTTACATCAACACACCATCTGGTTTACTAGTTCAAATGTATCTTGTGCGGAGATTTCAATGACAAAGATTTGACTAATGCAAACGGTACATTAAGAACATATTTGAAAACGGAATTTGACCTCGACATGCTATCACCAACTGAACCAACTGATTCTGGCACCACTATCGATGCAATCTTTGGAAAATTGACTGACTACACCATCAGTGTTTACGTATACGAGTCATTCTTTTCATTCCATAAGCCTTTGTTAGTTAAGCTAAATAAACTTTAAGTAATGTAGTAGTTAAGTTATTATTAATTGTATATACTTTTCCTTGTTAAACTTAAAAGAATAAATACATAGAAGCGAGTTTTATGCCTAGACAAGGAGTTAAGTCACCATGTCCGGGCTTTTGTAGCATCTGTAAAAAAAAAAAGAATTTTTGTTTTTTGTTTTGCTTTTTTATAGTACTGATGCAGATTTGTGTCATTATTTCTTTTCAGCTCAATAATAGTACATTTAGAGGAGTGGTACAGTACACACTTTCTGTTAGTAAAAAGTTCATTAGTTGCATTATTGTAAAAATACATGTGAAAAACGCGCTAAAATTACTTGGCCATGCCTATGATTGATATCTTGTTCGCTTTATGAGTGCACTATATTTTTTAAATTTAATTCTAAATAAGACGTTAATGTATCTGATTGTACCCCCCTCCAACCATCTAGCAGGTTTCCTTGAGTTTCAATTAATGTCAGAAAATACTGAAATACCAAATGTTTTCCATTAATAAAAATTACTTTGACATTTTATCACCAAAAGGCTCAAATACCTATACTTTTCATTCCCCTTGGTTCAGTACTTAATGTAAAGATTATTTTTCTATTTTATTTTTCCCTTAATGTGTTTGTCAGATAACATATTCTTTTAAGTATAGGTAGGTTTTAAAATTCTAACAAGAATTTTGAAAAAAATCAATGCACCCTATTTTGCATATGTTTTTCGCAAGCTAACGTTTAATATAGAAAGTGCACATAATTGTTGTGAAAATAAGTGACTTAGATCTTTTAGAATTATTTTAATTGAAACCACTTCAGACACACGCACGCACACACACAAATGCACGCACACACACACATGCACGCACACTCACATCACGCACTCACACTCCACACCACACTCACCACACGCACAGACTAAATATGCTAAGATGAAAGATCATGTGAGATATTAAAAGTGAGATTAATAGTGAGACTAGTAGAACATGTTGAAAGTTGAGGCACTAGTTGAAGTTTGCATCTCCTTTTATCAAGTCATATTTAGTTTTCTTATTCATTCAAGTAAAATTTACTTTTGTTAACTAAGAGTTGTAAGTAGGTTTAATGAAGTAAAATAGCTTCTGAGTTCTGAATATGAATTTCTGGGTTTTATAAGGATCTCTGGTCCTTATTCTTAGAAAAAAAAACAAAAGAACATCCTCAGAAGTGTACTTTGTGATTTGAAATATCATTGCATAAGAGAAATACGGCGGATCAATTCCAGAACATTTTGAGAAGAAATTATTGTATAAGTCCTGGAGGATATACAGGTTTTGAGGCGCGGAAACTTCTTTTTTGAACATGTTACAGAGATGTTCGTAGTGTGTGGAGGGGTGTGGGGAGGGAAGGGTTTCGGTGGAAGGGGTGGAGTGGAATATTTTTGTTTCTGGCCATCTAAGTCTCAAACATGTTGTGATCGAGTCAGCAGGGCGCTTTTGACAAGGAGGCATATTTCTCGAATGGCCGGTCGGTGGTTGCAGTGCAACGTGCCTTTTGTCGTCACTTCGATATTCCTCAACGAAGTCGTGTTCCTCCTGATCGGAAATGTGTTTAATCTGGTTAGATACATCAATGGTGAATGTCTCCAAAGAAAGGAAAGGACCTCCGAAGACCGTTAGAACACCTGAGAAAATGTGGAACGAGTTCGTGTGTCAATTCAGAACGGTATGTGACACTGATCCAACAATTCTTCTTACCCGCACTCCAAGAAAGGGATCTTGATAACATGCAGTTACAACTAGATGGGACCACAGCATACATCTCAGGGGCTGCGGTAGCTTAGTGGGCGTCATCAGTTCGATCCAGCACCATTAAAGACCCGCCGTGTACGGGCGGGATGCACGTTAAATCTGTCGAGAGCTCAAACGTCCTCCCATTGATGTGATGGGGTTGATAGGAGAGGGGGTTGCCAGCTCAGGTGTCGTCCATGTCACTTGACTATGGTTCAAAACTACGAGGTCCGTCGCCAAAAACCCTCTTGTAGCTGAACTGTGCGACGTTAATATGCACTCAATCACTCACTCAGTCTACACCTCCAGGGTTTCCAGGGGTGTTTTAAAAGAGCAACATTCCCCCAATGACTGATATTCCTAAGAGGGAACTTAAACTGGCCTGCGTGCTAACCTAATTTATCCAATCCTGATTTCTTAATGTGGGCTTATTTAAAGTCCCTGGTTTACAAAGATCGCTCCAAGATTCTGGAAGACCTATGGAAAACATCCGAGACGAATTTAAAAATATCCCTGTCGATATTCTTGAAAAGGTGGCTCAAAATTTCCGAAACCGAATGCATCAATGCATTGATAATGGAGGGCGATATTTAATGGACATTGTGTTTAAAACTGTGTAAATTCAAAAATCCATTGTTGGGTGATAGGCGAAAATAACAGTAAAGTCGAATGAAACATGTAGTATGTTTTGTTACAGTTTCAAAAAAGGAAGTTTCCCCGTCCCACCCTGAATAATCTCTGCTTGAGAAAACTCCATAAATATTTTTCAAGAATAATTTCACTGTGAGTAGAATATCTTTCATCCCTATGGATTTTAAAAGCTTATAAGGCATTGAAATATTAATAATTAGTCGATTTTAAATACTGTCAAACAATTTATAAAGTAATATGGTACTGAAAAGTTCTAAATGCAGGTATTTTATTTACTTATTTTTATTTTTGAGGAACTTAAATGTGTAATTTGTATGAACTATTTGTTAATACTACATATTAAGATGACAAGCTGAGTAACTGTTGTGAAAAATAACGGTTTATAAAACATTACTACAAAACTCACATTTTAATCTTAAGCAGGAAATATGTTTCAGATGAAAACTTGAGTTTCTTATAAATTTTTAAGGTTTGCAAAATTTTACTTAAAATTAAAAAATATTAGATAAAAATAAACAAAACAAACTAAAAAAAAAAGAAACTGTAACAAAATGTTCTACCAATTTTCAACTAAAAATAAAACATCTAACAAGAAAATTGTAAAATTGTAAAGAACAAAGTCAGGTTATTGCAGCATTAAGCAAAAATATGTTTATATAATAGAGAACATCTAGAGAGATTTTCTTCGATCTGTATTGTAACGTATACTGAGATTTCTGTCATTTGAAATTATTGTGAAAGCCTAGAGATAACACTTTGGGTGATTCCAAGTTCCTCTGATACTTCTGTCTGAGAACGCTATATCCCATGTTTCGATAATTTTACAACTTAAAAAAAAACATCCTCAAGCTTCCTCTGTGTCATCAAAATTCAGTTATATCACTGAGCGGCTTACAAAATTCTTGTGGACAATTTTAATTCTTTGCCACCATTCCTTATATACTCTTCTTTTATACTATCTTCATTGTGACGTACTATCGGTATCATCTGGTGGCTTCCTGTAATTTGCATATTGTTAAAATGTATGATAATTCTAGGAAAATTTTTATTCTAGAGTTCGATATCGATGGGATTCAGAAGTATCCTTAATTTATGGACATGAATATATAGTATTATGTATAAATACATGGTGGCCATAATTAAACTGCAGGTGTTCAAGGGGTGCTGGAGAGAAAGCCACTGGGAATATTCCAGTGAAATTTGGTATCTACACGTATCAGAATATGCGCAATTCAAATATGCTAGAAAAAACCACGGCGTAGATGGCGTTGTACCGTATTTTATCGTTCACCGATGGCATACACAACTTCCAAAACCGATAGACAGAGCCTAATGACATTCTAAGAGGCAAAAAACAATATAAAACATCATTTACAGTTCATCAAAATTCCTTACAACTCGCTTCAGTAATTAAATTTTTACAGTACCATGAAATAAAAAATAACGTAAATTAAGATCACAAATTAAACAATCCATAAAGACGCTTTGGAAAATAATTAAACCATTTTAATTGAATGAAATTATCACATGATGTGCTCAAAATGCGAACCACTAGATGACACCACATGCTTGAAGCATTTAAATTTTATACGGATAACGCCGAATAATGTGGCGCAACACTTTATGCATAGTTGACCAGGAAAGAGATAATGTCCGAGCCACACTTCTTGCGCTCACTTGTTTCAGTATACTGGCTCCTGAACTGCTACTCGTAATAGCAGTAGCGTCTTCAATTTGTTGCACTCTTTCTGGGTTTACGGGACGCGCGCCGCCCTCTTGTGCCTGGAATGTTTCTACAAATTTAGAAATCATATTTTTAATCCATTGAAACATTCATTGAACCTCTTCTTAATAGTTTCATACACCGGTATTCTTTCAGAGGAGCTGAATTATTGCTACCATTCTCATAGAATATCTTCACTAACAATGCACGTTCCTTCTTATTCAGAGTCATGATTGACCATGATTCAATATGGTCTTATTTTTATACTGTTTGATGGACTTAAAATTTGCATATACACCGTCGATAAGCATTGGAACACGGCACAGCGCCATCTATCGGGTGAAAATGGCGAATCCCCCCCTTGCATATTTGACTTGTGCATGTTCTGAACGTGTAGATATCAAATTTCACTGGAATATTCCGAGTGGTTTTCTCTCCAGCAATCCTTGAACACTTGCAGTTTAATTATGGCCACCCTGTACTTCTCTTTAATTTCATCTAAGCAACTTTTTAACTGGTAATGGTCCTTACTTACCCTTCATGACTCTCACGTAAATAATTAATTACTAGCTACTTTTCGTAATTTTCTATTGAATGATATGTTTCCAGCAGTTGCAGGCTACGTGTACGGAAATTTTACGGATTGCAAGACTATCTGTTGCCACTTCATACCAAAAGCTCCAAGATACTGGAAAAAGTTCTCTACATATACAATAAACAGGATTAACTATCAACACAGGACTTCCTCTTCAACAACATCAATATAACATCAATCTTCTAAAATATGATCTAATTAAAGAATTCCTTACCAATGACCAAATCTTTATATCTATACATCATACATGCATACGCAAACACATATGTATATGTAAGTGGGAATTTCCACATAGACCACACCTTAGAGGCGCTGGCGACGCGAGCTACCAGCGAGCGAACAAGAGGCGAGAAAGGATAGCGAGGGATGGGAAATGCGACGTGCAGGTCGGATATACCCAACGCTGCTGAAAAGAAAGCAACCGAGAACTAACTGGCCGTGTAGGGACAGCTGTCCAATACTAGAAGGAGAGTCACGTGAAGTGACACATCCATCACCTGAATTCCATAAGTCATCATGAACCACGCAAGAACAGAGTTACCATTGTGAACTGTGGTGTGATAATTATGATGTGAATACGAGACTGAGAAACTATTGCTGAGTGCAAGAAGCATTTGGCTAAGCGTTTATAATTATATATCTGTATAGTAGTGTGTAGTCCTGTAACAAGTGTCCACATTAAACGTTAGTCTTAGTCAAAACGAGTGTCGTCAATTTAAATACCCCTAGAACTCCGTCCCATAACCCCACATGTATATATACATAATTTAGCATAAAAGTAAGAAGTGTTTAGCAATTAAACAAATCTCTAGAGTGGAATGCTGTTTAGCAAACTAAGCATAAAACACAATTAGGTGGGCTAAGCAAAGAAACCCTTCTCTCAAATCAGACATTATTTTCTTTCTTTCTGATTTTTTTATATTTTTATTCGTCTGAAGAAAAGCATAGAAATAACGCAGAAAAAGTTAAACGTATAAGAATAAAGTGAATTTGCACGTTTTGCTACTCTGCTGCAATTTATTCACCTAATTTTCTACTTTTGGATTCACTTTCTTGTTTGACAAAAATTATGCTATTATGGCTCTTTTTCTGCTTTGCCTTCGTTTGAGAATCAGTAAGACTTGACATGAAATTAATTGAATTTCAGAGTAAAAAGTTTGTTTCTAAATTTCTTATTTCTTTTGTTGTAAAGAATTTAAATTAACCACGTAAAAAGAATCACATTAGTTTCTGTTTACAGAAAAGTTAAAAATAATTTTTACATACATGCATATATATATATATATATATATACATATACATAAACACACACACACACATATATATATATATATATATATGGTTCACGTAAAGAAAATATTGTAGTAATTGTAGTTAATTTTAAGATATACATTTCTTTAGTTTCTGAAAATGAATTGTTTTACAATAGCATTATATACTGCATGTTAAATCTTTAAAATAATTTAATGCAACACTTTTTTAAAATGTTTCATACAGCCAGAATGTGAGAGTGAAGTGAGAGTTATAATAACGTCGCGTTATAAAACAAGAGGGCAATAAACTTTGTAATTTCAGAAAATTCGCAGTACGCGATATTAATAAATTACACTGCTGGCCATCGTAAATGCAACACCAAGAAAGACAAGCCATAGCACAACAAAATTTATTTTGTAGATAACATGTTGACCAAGTAGCAAATGATTAAATTTATAGACTTATGTGAAGTGTGGTTCCTGCCAGAATCAGTAGACAGTTGGAGTAGCCGCGTTGAGATCATTGTTGGAGATCCCCGCTGCCACACGCCTCGGCATTGATTCAAAGATAATTTTGATGTGTTCTTGGGGTACAGCAGACCAAGCAGCTTCCACACGTTGTCAAAGTTGATCTGGTGTGGCAGCTGGGGGTGTAATCTGGGTCAATCGTTGAGCAACCATGGACCACATGTTTTCTATCGGCGAAAGATCCGGAGAGCGAGCCGGCAAGGGAAACAATTCAATCTGGTGATTGACGAAGAACCTTTGGACAAAGCGTGCCACGTGTTGTCGCGCATTATCCTGTTGAAATATGGCTGTGGCCACACCCTGAAGGTAAGGAAGGACAACTGGCTCCAACACCTCGGAGATGTAGCGCTGGCTGTTTAAAGTACCGGCAATGCGTACTAGAGAAGTGCGAGAGTGATATCCAATACCGCCCCATACCATAATACCCGGTGCAGGACGAGTGTGGCGGTGTATAACGCAGTTGTTCAGCATCCTCTCTCCACGGTGTCTCTAGACTCGAATCCGACCACCGTGGTGTGGCAGACAGATGCGTGACACGACAGTAGAGATAACTTCATTCCATTCTGCCACCCACATCCTTCTTTCATCGCACCATTGGTGGCGGAGACGTCTGTGGTTGTGCTTCAAGGGTAGACCAAGCAATGGATATCTTGCGGACCGACCACTCAACTGTAAACGGCGTCGGATGGTACGGGCAGACACTGAATGGTTCGTTACAGACTCAATGGGCCGTACTATGGTTCGTGATGTGACTCAGCGATCCTTTACTGCCATGCGCTCAATTTGCCTGTCCTCACGTGAAGTGGTGCACTGAGGTGGATGTTATCGACCACGTCGGTCCGTCGTACCCTCCTGCATCCAACGGTCACATATCCACATTACAGTTGTTTGGTTTCGTCATTTAGCCCACAATCCACTAGATAAGTAAAACTTCCAAAGTCCTTCAAAATTAAGCAGTGAGCCCAAATGAACGTGGTTACGGACTTGTGGGTGGAATGTTATAAGTTGAAGCCTAGTACCACTAAAGACCCGCCAGAACAGAGGTGGCCGAAGCATGCTCAAACACCCTACCATTGGTGTGGTGTGGAAGTTAGGGGAAGGGCGTTCCTAAGCTCTGGTATTACCCTTGTCACCTGATCATGGTTCAAAATTTTCAAGCACTGTCGTCAAAAGTCCCTGAGTAGTTGAATAGTGTAACGTTACTATTCGCTCACTCACAATTCAACAGAAATTTAAAAGTAAACAAATTTTGTATGTATCTGTATAA
Source organism: Trichonephila clavata (assembly GCA_019973975.1). Lineage (NCBI taxonomy): Eukaryota > Metazoa > Arthropoda > Arachnida > Araneae > Nephilidae > Trichonephila > Trichonephila clavata. Next base: position 17,167 of record BMAO01009538.1, on the reverse strand, counting down.
AATTGTATTTATTATTTCAAACAAAATTTTTATTTATCACATTTGTTTTTATAAGGACAAATAATATGAATGCTGATTGGAATTAATTTAATAATTCAAATCAATTAATAAATCTTCCGTGATTGTTAAATAATGCATTAACGAGGAATACATATGGAATGTAGTCAGAGTTTTACAGTAATCAGAAATAAATAAGATTCGAAACTATCTTTCAGACAGAAAATGCGGAAAAATTTTATTTTTCATGTTACATATGTTTTCCTCTCATTATGATATATGCAATCGAAAAATTATTTAAATCAAGCTTGCAGTAAAATCGTTTTTTTTTTTCATTTATAGATGAAGATTTCAGAAAATAATTTATTTATTCACATAAACTCGAAATCTGCAGTATCTTTCTGAGTTTTTTGTAATACATTCAGTTAAATTAATTAAGAATTGATGTGATTCTTACTTACGTTCATCTAGTTTGAAATGAATACATCTTATTTTAAATTTATGTTATCATTTGAAAATATATGATCCATGATTTTTTTCTGATATAAGAATCCTCTTTATTTATTTATTGCATGATGCATTTCAAAAAACGTAACAGCTAATTCAGGAATTGGAAATATAAATTCGTGTAAAACAGCTTAAGAAAGATTAAAGACTAAATTAATTAAATTAGTTCACAATTTTAAATGAAGTAAATGACTGTATAGTCCTTTTTTGAAGCCTTTCTGTGCAGTCTGTAGATTAAATTTCTACAGACAAGATTTCTTCTTTAAATTAGGCAAATTCAGAATATTTTAATCAAAGCGAAAAGTGCATTTTTAGGTTTCCCATTAAATTAATTGTTTTCAAAATTTATTTTACAATACCAGTATTTTTATTTTAACAATTTCGCTATGTACTCATGTTAGTGTATGATTGATGTGCGTCAAAGATTTTCTTTTTTTAAATGTTAATATTAATATGGCTTTATTTTCAGAAACCTTTAATGTGTAATTTTAAATTTTTTCATAAATAATTCTATTTTTTAAAAATTTTCGTCATATTACTGTGATACTGAGTATAATAGAACTCGATATATTTGTTGCATAAAATTTAAATTACAATAAAATAACCAGTTCATAAAATACCTTTTTTATAATGCATTATTCAACAATATAAGAACTACATGCGTATCTGTTTCTATTTCGGCTTAAGTTGAAATAAAATGTAACTTATTTCACAATGGCTATTTCATAAGAAAATACATTTCATAAATAGGACAAGTTTCCAAAGCGATAAAAGTGTCATTTTCAACGACGAATGGAGCACTTATCATTCTGAATATTACATCTGAATTCCCATGATGAAGGAAATAACACTTTGTTGACCTAAGCAAAAGGACTCTACAATATTCATACCCATTTTTCAAAATAGTCCCCAAGTGGTTTTTTATTCCTTTTAAGAACAGTTTTTACTATAAATTTATTCGAAAACTGTAAATGCATTTATAATCTACGCATCTCTTCCCAAAGATATCTTCTCGATTTTAAGATAAAACTTATCTACACAATTATTGAGAATGTATATTTTTCCAATACATTTTATCTTTCCTAGTAGCTATTACAGTCCATACCATTCTCCATTTTGAATATGAATCCAACTATAAATGAGACACATTTTTTTCGTAACCCTTAAAAAGGCCGTGATATATATGTTACTGAGAGATAATGAAACTAGGATTTTGATTAAATTTCTAAGATATATGATAAATTCACGGAAGATGTTAAAATAACGTTTCTTTTGATGGTCATTTCCCTGAAGTAATTTAGTGATTTTATCAAATCCCTGAACTGTTTCATTGAAAAGATTAAATGAACCAGTCAGGAATCGCATAGCTTTATTTTTGCTTGTTACCTCAGCTCTTTGTATCCCCGCTTTCTTCAGGCATCCTAACATAACCTAGCTTTACATGAGGATGATTGCTTGCATTTTTATCATTGTTTCCTATAATTCGAGTTTTTTTAAATGCCTACCTACCTAAAAATGTATACAGATAAAAAAATTCATAATACAGTAGAACGTCGTTTATCCGAATCAATTGAGACCGGACACCGTTTGGATACGCGATTGTTCGGACAACCGAAAACTGAATATGATCCTTGTAGTATATGATACTGGACACTATACAAATATTGAAAATCATCACATGTGAGAGATGTGCTTGAAGAGAAAGCCAAATAGGTACAAAATGTCGCAATTTTACCTTGATTGTGGAAAATAATCACTTATTTTTCGCTGTACCATTGTACACCTTTGTCTTTTCAATGTAAGGCCTTTGATTCTCTTCAGCAGCAGTAGTTGAATACCACAGCATTCTGATTGTTTTTCGTACCATTCCATAGCTGTCTCTAACACAGAAAAACGCGTCAGCATTCGCTACTTTCGTTGTTGTTGTCCTCGTCTTCATCCGTTTCATCGTCGACAGGGTTGGATTCTTCTTGCACGGAAGTCACAATCTCGTCATCATTTAGCATTTGAAATCCACAGTCTTCTGCATTGCATGCCATCCAGGTTTCTACATCAACAAAATTCAACTAAATAGCACGTATACACCACCTCACTTCGAAATAAACTGACTTAATATTCCTTGTAGATGTTGACCAAATCACACAGCTGCAATTCCCAAAATATCCCTCACCTTGGGTTTCCCGTCAATTTGGCCTCTCGTAAGACAGCTGTTAAGCATTGCTCTGTTTGAAAACGTATCCGGACTTTGGTTTGGATATTTGACACTCCGGATAATAAACTTTTGGATAAACGACGTTCTACTGTATGGCCAAATTTGTATCTTAAAGACAGTTTATTGAAAATATCAGGACATTTTTTGAACAAGTGGGATGAAAAAGAAAACGTTTGATGATTCGTGAAACGATAATCTATAACAACCATTGCATAATTTAGATTAGAAGCACTTCTTAAACTACAACGGACTCATTAAGGGAAAAATACGATGTATAGAAGTAGGTACTAAAAATTTTTGATGCTAAAGAAAAATTCAGAACCATTCAGTTGTAAAATAAATAAAAACTTTTACAATAATATCCACGTTTTACATAGTATGACGAGTTAGTATGGCCAAATTTGTATCTTAAAGACAGTTTATTGAAAATATCAGGACATTTTTTGAACAAGTGGGATGAAAAAGAAAACTTTTGGTGATTCGTGAAACGATAAACTATAACAACCATTGCATAATTTAAATTAGAAGCACTTCTTAAACTACAACGGACTCATTAACGGGGAAAAATACGATGTTATAGAAGTAGGTACTAAAAATTTTTGATGCTAAAGAAAAATTCAGAACCCATTCCAGTTGTAAAAGTACAAGTTACCAATGGAATGCTTTTATCACATCATCAATTATTTATCACATCGTGCTTTAATACATCAGTCACAACTGACCCCGGAGAAAGAGTTAAATCGCTGCATAATTTGAAGTTGAATACCTAATACCTATAATTCAGTTGTACAGGAATTTAATAAATGTGCATGATATATCAGTCTAAGAAAGTTTTCCAATTAAAGGAATCGTTTTTTACCCAATTGTATCCAGCAACTTAAATCATCGTGGCCATGTTGATATAAATGACAGCCTTCTTCGATCATTGACTTCAAAAACAGCTTTTGAAATAGAACTAGAACTGTTAAAAATATCTTAGGAAGTAGTTCGTCTTTTAAAAAGTACAAAGCGTCAATAGACGTAAGTTTACAGCTGCTGTCATAGAAGAATTAACAATCCTGTAGCCCACGTGCCAAAGTGTAAATGATAGGCTTAGACAGCCATTTAGTCAATAATTCATTGAGGTATCAAATCAAGATATTCAAGTTATGTTGCGTGCTTGTCTAATTGAGAAGGACATAAAAAACTGGGCTAGATGGTGTCACTTTGTTCAATTCAAAAATAATTCCTCTCCTCATGGAACTATGAAGCGATCACGTTACGATGCTTTATTTCGAACAGAACCAAAAACATGACTCCAATTTAGTCATATTTCGAAAGAATTGATTTACATATTATGTGTTGTTCTTTTAATATAAATCAAGCTTTAAGCTAAAACCACATTCCGAGAAGCAAGTCCCAATTAGTTAAGTGTTAATTGTAAATTCGAGTTTACACTAAATGGAAGTAGTTATGATTAGTTATCTCGTCTTGATCAACATATCTCAATCAGATCATTGATCAACATATCTCAAAAAGATCATTGATCAACATATCTCATATCATTGACCTCGAAAACCAAGCTATTTCATCTCGAAAAGCACATCTTTGTTAGTTAACCCTTAAATTTGATACGTTGCACGTTAAGTATGAACTCGACTTTTATCCTTAAAGCGGTCATCTTTTTTGCGCAAAATATTCCTAAAAAGGCACATTACTTATTGCATGCAAGTAAGCATAATAATTAACAGAATGCGATAATGGAAACATTTTATATTTTAATTTTCAATCTTAAAAATTTCACATTATTTTTATTTTATAATTGTGTGAAACACAAACAATCCCTAAATGTTTGCCTTTTATAAGTACAATCTGAAAACTATGAAGAATGTTTCATTTATCCTAAAAAAGTTTCTTTCATTAAAAAAAAAGATAGTGATCGTGCCTTTTTTTCAAACGGTTAAGGATTTTGTGTGTGTGCATATGTGCGTATATATATATATATGCACGCACAATTTGGAGCATAAGACTAAGTACTATACTGAGTCTTACATTGCAATGGAGAAAGAGATAATATCAGCTTTTTTGGATTATCTTTCTATTTTCATTTCTTCTCAAGCAACAAACTATGCCTTGCCTTCCCGATTCCTGTTTTTATCGAATATTTCCAAGAATCTAAATTCCTACCTTCCATGAAAAATTCCCACCTTCACCACAAAGAAAACCCCAGATTAAAATTATTTCAGCTCCAAGGGGACAAACGCAACCTCTTAAAAATTCCAGCACTATAAATTTCATAAAAAGAATTGAAAATATGTGCAAATCAAAAATAGAAAGAAAGAAATATCAATACCCGTGCAGCTTACGGGCAAACCAGCTTTGGCTAGGTTTCGGTATCCCGAACTGTGTCCAGGCAAACCAGTTAAGGGATGAAACTAAATACAAGTAGCCATGATTAGTTATCTCGTCATGATTAGTTTCCATCAGTTGATGCCTTACATTTCACTCGTTTCGATAATCAGGCTACAATTGGTTAACGCTATGCATTTCACGCGTTGCACGCTCAGCATGAATGTACCGTAAACTGAATTTAGCAAAGCAGCCATGATTAGGGATCTGGCCCAGAGGATCAAGTTTCTATTGGTTAACTCCTCGCTTGTGTTAATTGTTCAATATAAATCCAGCTTTAAACTAATAGCAAAGATTCACGAACACTTATTTTGTCCTGAAAAATAATTTTCAATAGGTTAACTCTGTACATTTTATATGTTTTGTATAGTCAATATCAGCATAGCTTTCACAATTGAATGAAAAATAAATTAAGGAATTAGATTATAATTCATAAGTATTTAATTTTACTTGCCCGATAAAAATAATTGAATGAATTTTGAAATAACGTAATATAATATTTTTTTTCTGTCACCTGTATGTGCTTTAGATTACAGACTTCAAATGTTTGTATCAAATGATATATATATAAACCAACTTACCGTATTAGACAATAGGGTAAGACATTGTAATTTAAATTGCAATAACCCAAAATATTTCATTTTGCGGTCTTTATAGAAAAATAGTTTCGAATTCATTAACACTTGAAGTTACACATTCTTTTTGATAATTTTGGTAGCCTTACATAAATTAATCCATCAACATTATAATTTTAAAATTAAGAAAAAATCCATTCGAAGTCAGCCTTAAAATTTATTTAGTCTAACTTAAAGGATTTTCTTTGTATATTAATGTACCGTAAAATCCAGCGTATAAAGAACACTTTTAACACAAAATATAAGTTCGAAACTTACGGGTGCGCGTAATTCGCCGGCTATAAAAATGATAGATTCACAAATAAAAATAAAAAGTTGAGCATAAAAAAAACTAGATTTCTACATAGATCGAAACTCTGTTTATTCAAAAGAATCGACATGCCTAATGAATTTAGAGTTGCACAATTGTAGAATCATATTATTTTTTTAAAATCTTGGTATAATACATCCAATGTTGACCATCCGGTATAATGGTTAGTGACGCTGACAACGGTGTCGTAGGTACTGGGTTTGAATCCCGGATAAGGCACGGATGTTTGTGCTGTAATATTTCCTTTGTGTTGTAAGCCCCGTGTGATACATTGTGAGGGGTACAGGGTAAATGTTCTCAATAAAAAAAATTACCTACAATAAATTACTTCAAAACATAATAGAATTGCACGCGTACAATTCGGGTTCCTCCGAACAAAAGAGAGTGTGCGTTATACGGCGAATATACCTAAAAATTTAAAAAAAAGAAGTCTTGAAAGTATAGGTACGCTTTATAAACCGGTGCGCATTTTCACCGGATTTTACGGTAAGTACATTGCTGTTTTAATAACATGTCATGTTTGAATATGTTTAAGCACAGGTTGCAGTAGCCTAGTTGTCATGGACTCGAACCGGCGTGTCATGAATTTGAACCTAGTCACACTGAAGAGCCGCAGTATAGAGAGGTTGACGCTCTTTTTAAATCTATCAAGGCTGTAATTCTTAGCGGTGGGGTAACTCGTGGAAGGAGTGCCAGTTTAGGGAACTTTTCCTTGATCAGGGTTCAAAAATACGAGGTCTGTCTCCAAAAACCCTTGTATTGTTGTATAGCAGGGATCGGCAACCTATGGCACGCATGACACATCAAGCACGCCGTATTATCCTCACTAGCACTCTGCACTACTCAACAAATTTGTCAATTTTTGAGTGGATGTAGTCTTATTTGGCAAACATCTCCAGAATTATGGACAGTTGTGGAATTATGAAAAAGTTTGAAAGATAACTCTAAAGATAAATTTACATCTATTTTGTAAGTTATTGAATGCCAGTGCTGGAGAGATTTAATAGTTTGAAAAGAGAAAATTGCATGCGCTCTCTGCTTTACACTTTTTTGTTCTACTTATCTAAGTAAAAAAATCATTCCTCATACTATAAAAATATTTCGGGTCAAAAGAAATTGTTTAACAACTAAATGCTCGGAATCGTGCGAAATTCAGAATCACACGCCCCTGATTATGCGATGCGATATGAAAGTAGAGCAATGTAACAGTTCGCATTAAAATTTTTATTTCTCTATAATGAAGGGAAATACATATATTTTATGCTTCTTTTTTATTTTAATTAATATATTTAAAAATACATAATATATGTACAATTTTAATTTTTTTCTTTATTTTCGTTGAAGAAATAGTTATATTTTATGCTGTTTATTTTATTTATTTATTTTTTTTTTTTGTAAAAACATACTTTAAAATGATGCAAAATTGATACATCATAAAACAGTAAATCAATATTGTTGACCTCCATTCTCTAACTCTGCTTTCATTACCGCATGAATCGAATTGTTTTAAAGATATCTAACTGTGTGGCATGCTGAATCGTATTGGTAGATTGGTTTGGCACTTCCAGCTAAAAGATTGTCGACTCCTACTTTACAGTGTGACGCTCATAAACAACCGCTTGAATATATCTTTCAATTAAAATTAATACAATTTTTATTTGAAATGTTTAATTTAAGAATAAAGTATTTTAACACTGTTTTTTTCCAAGATGAGAACAGAAAAGGGAAATTTCTGACGTTTTTTTGTTCGTTTATTTAATCTTTTTCGAAAAAAGAATGACTATAATAAAATATGATGTCCCTCTACTTCTATTTTTAATGAACACTGAAGAGTAAAAAGAGGCATTTAAACTCTAATATTACATTAAAATGAAATACTATAACAAACCTCTAATCCACGTATGAAAACACGAAACATTTTAATGGTTAAAAAAAATCAAAAAGTTACATTTAATGTGAAAAATTTTCAAAGCTGAGGTACTTTTCAGCTTGCTTTGACAAAAAACATGCCATGGAAGATAAAGCTACCATATCATTTCGACAATATGTGAAAAAAAGTAAATAAAGTACGTCGTTGTGCGTTAAAAATATAAATGGCAGATCTTAACTTAATGCGCATTAAATCGTGATGTTCATCACATGAAATAAAAGAAAATGCTATTTCTCTCTTCTCCAATTCATTTTTATGGTTTTCACTGAAGTCGAAGCAAAAATTAAAAGAAAAATACAATAAAAAATACTACTATAAAACTCCTTTTCATCTTAAAAGTGACATTACGCCGACCTTATTCACGAAATATTTTCCACATTCAAAACCCCTTTCTTTTCTTTTCTACTTTCTCACCTGCGAAAAATTCATTACCTTTATTCTTTCCCATGCAGAACGAACTAAAAAAAAAAGGAAAGAAAAGAAGAAAGAACATATGATGTCAAGCACGGCAACGAAAGGTACGGGCTGGAAAAACTAAAATACAGGAGGAATGGGCGAAGCAAGGGAAAAGTAAAATACAGGATAAATGGTTCTCCAGGATAAAAAGCTTCTCTTTATGTGGACGGAGCGACAGTATTGTTTACACAGGGAATATACTAGAAAATCCTTTCACAAAGGGATTGAAAATCAGGATTCCGTTGCAGTTGCAGTTACACTTTCCCTTCTCGTGATTTCTGTTCTGGTGCTGTTTGATACGGCTTAGTAGCTGTTCTAATGTATAGTTTGCGTCAGGTCCCGTGAGTCTAGCCTGGAACGATTCTGGGTGATCATTTGCATTCAGGATAAAGGGGGTCTGTTAGCCTGGAAAACAGAGCGAGAGGGGGAGAGAGTGATGTTTCTAGTGGGATGCGGCAGCGTTGATTTTCAGGGACGTCTGGGAATAACGCGCAGACAATTTTCCTTTAGGAAAGGTTGTATAGAATGTATATAAAGGCAATATATTCTAAGAGATCTTCCCATTATTCGAATACGATTTCTACTTGTATCATTTGGATAAAACTGGAATATTTCTCCTTCTAAGAATAACTGAAGTATTGTAAAAATAAATATATATCCATCTTAGGTACTGGTATTTGGATAGAGGATGTAGATTCAAATTTAAACTATTCTAGAATAAAATTGTTATTCGCCTAAGCTGCAGCATTCTATACAACTAGGGTATGTTGTAGCTATTTTGATAAAAATTTACAATGTATAACTTTCAAAATAGTTTCTGCAAGAAAAATCAAATACAAGGCAAAAAAGCAAACACACTTTTAAAGAAAAAAGGCTTTAAAAAAGGGTTTACAGGATTTATTTAAAGATTATTTTCTACTTTACTTAATAGGGAAATCAGAATGCAATACGGGAAAAATTTATTTGCTGGAGACATACTATCAAGTAAATATTTCACGATGCATCAAAATTAATTAAGTTATCTATTAACTAGGATAACGTATTAATTCATCAGAATAAACTGTTTAGTTTATAGATAAGTCTAATTATTCAGATATAATATATAGAAAAATTACTATAAATTTAATCATGAAAAAAACAAACACTTGATGTTTTATACTCTACAAATATTAATTAAGATTTATATAAATTAAGTAAATTCATATACCGAATTATAGATATTAAATTTTATGACATTATTTAACTATTTAGTATCCTTTAAAGCTGATAAAATGACAAAGCCACTAATGATTTGCATATTGAAAAAGGAATAGTATTTTTGTTAATTGAAATGATAAAAATACCATTATTAACTCTGAGAAATGTAAAGAAAGATAATGACTGTAATAATGTAAACGCATCCTTGAAATCTACTTATATAGGTTAACTATGGATTATTTGCATGAATATTTGCCTGCTCATATTTTTTGATCATTCCAAATTAAAGCCTGCATTCGCTTATTACAGTACTTCGCCAACTTTCAGCATTTGCGAGCCAGTTTTCAATCACAATTTTCCCGGACAATAACTGTGTGTTGAAAGCAATAGTAATGTACTTTGACACTAAAGCTGCAATACGACATTAATTAAAAATCGCACAAATTATTGGGAAAAGTATGAAATTTTGAACTTATCTTTAAATTAAAGATATCGTAAGCGTTACTTTTAAGTAATAGGAAAAATATTATGTTACTTTTCTTTTTTAATTTTTAAATTCTAACAGATTGTGATAAACATGCCAACGTGTATTTTATTTTATATTGTGTCAGAATGTTTTTTTTTCCTTCTCCAGTAAATTAATACATTTTTTAAAAAAAAATAATCTTTTATTTTCCAGTTTTCTATACGCTCTCTCTCATGGGATTATCACGGCTCTCTAAGTGGGCGCGCCCCACAGTTTGAGAATCATTGGTTTACTATTAATTAATTTTACTTAAGCCTGGCTTATTCTGGCATATAAAATAATACTCTGGCATTAATGTTACATTCCAACTTTACTGTTATAAAAACACAGAGTACGATATTTTATTACAATACTTTATTCTATTCAAATCAGTCAATTTTTTTCTTGTATTAAACATGTTCGATATTTAATGTCTAATGTTGTAATGCTATGTGAGTTTTATTATTATACTTGTCCAAGTACAAAATTGCATATTTATAAGGCATTTTCAAATATTAAAATCACTCTCAGTGCACCAAATAAACACATGTGAATAAATATAGTGGCTTATATATTGTTTTAGGGAATTTTTTTCAATTGAGAGATGTGTTACTAGTTTTGTTTGAAACGTGAAGTTGAATGGGAAATATAACCTCATTAAATGGAAAATTACAAAAATTGATATACTCGGTTTTCTCAGTTTCTCGAACATTTCAAAACTTATTTTATTTCTATAATGTTTTTCGGGTGGAGGGATGATGTTATAGAAATGAATATAAGTTGTTTTAATATAACCTTATATTAGCAATATTTTCAACTGACCGTAAGGACATCAATATTAGACTGTTTCGCATAGCTAAAGAAACAGCGTTGGCTACTGTGATCAATTAGCATTGTAGCATGGCAGCGAAAATCATTTAAATCAATATATGAAGACTGTAAGAGTGTTCTTCAATGTAAAAATAGCAGGGATATTGGTTTTGAGATATAACAAACCAAAAAATTGTTTCAAATGGTAAAATATATTAGATTAAAATGTAATTCAGTGAACACACACACACACACATAAAACCAATTATAAAAATTCAAATCTTAAAAAATCTTGTATTGGTTGAATGCATAGAAAAACGATCTAAAAACATTTATTTAGCCATACTATTTAACTTTTTTGTAATAATATAATTTATAACTTTTTTTTTTATTAAGGTATCCGACTACCCTAAAATTGTGAATTTTGCCAAAAATTGACCATTTTCTTATGACTTTATTTTATACGCCATTTTGTTATCTTTACAAAAATACCAAGTTTATCATTTTCCGGTCAATAGAAAAAAAACTAGAAGTGTTTTAGTAAAATCAGATGCCATTACTTTAAGTAAGATGTCATACTTTTAAACACGTTTTACTCGAAATAAATTTTAAAAAAAATACTCAAACAGGGCCAGCGATTACAAAATAGCTTTGGAAATAATTAAATGAAGTTTTTTCTGTAAGTTTTGTATAATAGTATAATTGTTTGACGTTCAGATTTATCTATCACTGTTTTATTACAAAATTTATAGTACCTTATGTTAATATAATCACTGTTTTTTAAGCAATTTTATATAATAACTGAGATAAAGTTCTCTAGGTTTTGTAAAAAAGAAAATATCTCTTAACCTGAGAATCATTCCAAAAATGAACAGCATTGCAACACATTAGAATGAAAAAATTGAAAATGTGTTCATAAACCTTTGGTACAGAATAAGCCGCGTTAGTGCTATTTTTTGTGTAAATTTTTACCTATTTTTCCCATTAGAGTAATAATAATTTCTTTTTCTCTTCTTAATTTTAGCATATTTTTTTAAAATGTACTTAACAAATCTAAAAATAACAAAAAAATCACCATGTCTCCATTTTTTTTAAAAAAAAAGTTGTCGCAACCTGTAGGATAACTTAAATCTCATCTGAAAAGAGAAATATCGAATAACTTATCTCAGAACATTTACTAGATCTCTGTACAAATATTAATTAATTTCAAATAATTAAAATGCCGTAAACTTCCAAATCCTTACAATGGTCTTTTACACAGTGTTTAACTAGAAATAGCAATTCCTTTCTTTATCTATTTTTCATCTAGATTACATCGGAGATCTACAGCCGTTATTGAAATAACATTTTAATAAGGCTTTGAAGAAATATTATTATTTTTATTTCAATTATAAGAAATAAATCATCAAGATATTTAAAATGAATTCAGAGACAATACAGATGAATGCAGAAAAATGTTCTGAGGATTCATGAGGAGTATTTCATATATATATATATATATAACTATCTTCTCCATTGAATTATTTTTTATCTGAAATCTTTAGCTCATTTAAAAGTAAATTAATTCCCTGTAATTTAAATTTTGGAATTTTTACGCATAACATTTAAAGCAGACGCATCTAATCTATTTGAATAAAAAATATACTTTTTCTAACAAAATAAATTGGAAATGTATTTATGTGTTTTAAACACTTAATTCTGAAAAACCCGAATTTAACGAACTTTCAAATAATCAGTTTTTTTTTAAAAATCTTCTTAATATTACTTCTTGGTTCTCATTAAAAATTAAAGTACTTTCTCTAAAACTATTTTAGAAAGTTTAACGTAAAGTAATTCTTTGCTCTGCATGCGTATTAAAAATATTTTAAAGATAAGAGATAAAAGTAAAATAAAATAAAGTTTTAAACTTTAATTTTCCTAAAATTTATAATTATTTTTTAATTACCCCGTAATATTTGATAGAACAAAATTAAAAGAATGCCTGTTCTTTTACAAACACACGCAAATTACTTAACAACAGGAAAGAAAATAGTTTATAGAAATATATTTAAGCGTGTGATATTGACGGATTAATTATAAAGGATTATTAGAAATTTAGGTGTCACAGTTTTTAAATTATTTATTGGTTTTCATAATGTTACGTAGATCGGAGTTCGAGGATTTTATGCAAATCAGTCGGAAAAAACAAGACAGTTCTTCAGGAGCGATGGGAATATATTGTGGAAAAACAATCCTTGAAACACAGGATACAGTATCCAAATTCAATTAATATATCTCAGAAAGCCTTCACACCTTCTACTGCTCACAGATAAAACTACGATTGTCTAAAATGCAAGTACATTTAAGGATTTTTTATGAGCACTCGCTTGTCCTATTCAACTGGCGAAGTAATCACTAATCACTAGTTGACATTTCAAGGTCAAATAAGAATACTCCGCAACTGTCAAAACAAGACTAACTCAGTTTCGGTGAGTGACTCCGTATTTATACGCCTCACGGATCTTTCGAGAAAAATCTCGCTTGTGTCATAGATTGTGATATTAGTAGATTTCACTACTAATTTCCAGAAGAATCCATAAGGTAAACACTCGCCAAAAATGGTTGCCAAAAATGATGCGAACTTGGCTCTATCTCCAAGATTTCGCCAAGTTTCTAATGAATTGTCATTATGAAAGGAACGGTGTTGCTTGTAAACACTACAATTTTATTCTGAAATAAATACAACATAGAATAATATAAATGTATTATACATGCAGTTATAAATTATTTATATTACTTAAGTATTCTTTACATAAAATTCGTAAAAATATTATTAGAAAAAATTTAAACTTATTTGTACTTTTTTAAAGTAATAAATTTTTGTAAGAACATGGTTTTAAATTCTTCAATCTTAGGTTTGGAAAACAAGCTAAATATTTAATAAAGTACTTTATGTGATAAAAATTACAATTAGAACAAAAACTACAGAAATTTAAATGGCTTAATAGCCTTAGTTTGTTAGTTGTATTCACGGAATTTTTCTTAAAGATTTTATGTTTTCATTTAAAAAATTCAATATTCACACACCTTTGAAAACTTTTCTTAGTTTATTTTTCTATAAAATGTCTAATTAATTTAATTGTCATTATTTTTTAGTATTATTATCAGATATATTATGATTTCACAGAGATAAAATTGTTTTTTCATTCAAGTTTCACTTTAAAGCAACAGGAACGCTACTAGGGACGGACCTTGTAATTTTTAGTCTCGATCCCGTGAGGAAGACGACATTTGAGCTGGCAACACAATCTTCAGCCTTCCACATCATGCCAACTTGACGATTTTGAGCCTCGCAGATGTCGTTGTTGTTTCTAATGCTACCTATGTGATGATGTTAGATACAGACCCACCAATTCATTGTGGTAAAGGGCTAGTAATTTACGTCTGTCGTCATCCTTACCTTTGAGCACCATGCAGTTGACAGTATGATTTAGCTCGGTTCCACTCCAATTTGAGAAAGAACACCCTGAAATAGGTCAGGGAACTCCTTCATCTCTTCCCCTTCCTCCAATCTCGCGAGAGAACGTGGCTCGACGGCTGTTTAGTGTATTCCCATGCCCTAAAGGCACTATATATATACAAATATATATACCTTCTCTGGGATTTGAATCCAGATCCAACTGCACAGCTGTCAGGGTCACTAACCACTATACCGGAAGGGCGCATGCATCATTCCCTCCATACATAGGGCCGTCAATAGTTTCAGGAGACAAAATCACGACTTGATAAATCTAGCAATTGTAACGAGTGTATCCGCGAACCTTCAACTAATTATCTTAGGATAAATTTATTTCTTTTTAATTGTCATTGAAAACTTTCTACCAAAGAAGAAGACGCTAGCTAGGTAAATGAGTGGTTCAATTTAAGCATTGCCATTTAGGAACGGAAGGTCAGTCGATGATTGGTCTCTGGATTGTCAATTATTGATAATTGGAGAATAAGTGGTAAAATTGATCTTAAGGATTACAACCAGAGGTCATATAATTTAATAAGAGGATTAAGGTGAATTATAGCGTAGATGTCCAAAGTGTTCCAAGATTAAGTGGAGTAAACTATGCTTAGATGTTAAGTATCTTTAGGCCATGCGATTTGCTCTTCTAATTAGTTACGTGGTGCGTTTCCTACCTTTAGTTGTCTGGTTTAAATCCGTGGGATAATAAATCTGAGTTTGAACCTTGTTATGGCTGATCTTTATTCGATCCCCCAAATACTACAACTGCTAGCAGGTTGTTACACAACGAGTTTGTGACGATGACCATTCGGCTACTGATGCCACACACAAAGACGGAGAATAAAATATAGCAATTTGTTTTAGAAAGAAACTATGGATAAAGTACATTAGATTGATTTATTATATATATTAACGTCGTATTCAGAATGGATATTGGTGATGAACCTCGTAATTTTAACCATAGTCAAGGGATAGGGATGGTACTTGATTTGCCCTCCCCCTATTCCTCAAACTTCCCACACCAATGGTATATATGATTATGGGCTTTGACAGATTTAACAGGCGTCAGCTTCTGTACACCATGAGTTATAAGTGGCGTCTGGATTCAACCCCCTTCTGGAAAGAAGTAAGGAAGAACATCAGCTCGCAACTGTGACGACTAAGTTGCCGTAGGCTTCCAGATAAAAAAATGAAAAGGAAAGCTGTATCATCAAACGTTTTTTTTATTTCTATGGGGACGCGGATTGGTATTTTACTATTGCAGACCTAGTACATTTCCGGTATCCGGTATCTTTTTTTTAAGTGTGGCACCTTATAGGCGGAAACCATTCGCCGCAGGTAATTTTGACGCCTGGTTTCCTCCACAAATGGAGGCCCTTGAGCTCTGACGATGCATCATCAAACATAGTTTTGTATTATTTAAAAATGATTAGAATACACACACACAAATAAAAATTGATGATTAAATAATTTTATTAAATGCGATATGCGGTAATTTTCTTATAAATAATAAGATTACAGAAGTACTTACTAATATTAGTGTAATTTAAAACATGCCCCAAAGAGGAGTTCTGAAACAAACATCCTGTAACATTTTTCAAATTTCAATTCATGGCTGACCCAGAAGTAATAGAATCGTAAAATAAATCTTTTAAGGTAAGGGAAAATTGTCTTCTTGTCTTCAATGAAAGTTTTCTTTTTCATAAAGAGCAATATAACCGTAAAAGAGAAACAAATACAGTTAACCGTGCGATAGGCTACCTACTAAGCCATTACACCGTTCAATGCTTAACAAGAAAATGTTACTGGTGCCAAAGTCACAATTTAAATACCATGAGGCACACTAACATTTTCCTCTTATCTACAGCTCGAATCTATAAATATGATGCACATTTGTGGAAAATGTATTTAATAAGTAAAAATCAAGTCTTATCACATCGTATTAGAAATGATATAAACTAACAATATTTAAAAAAAACACAATCAACTTTAATTATAAATAAACAGAATGTGTAGATTCTTGATGGAATTAAAACTAATTAGCATTTATAGGATGTTTTATTGCCATGCACTATGTTATAACGAATACTTCTCGAAATGTTATTATAACAATATTTAGACATTTTTATCATAGTTAGGTTTATTATAACGATTTTTAGAAATTTTTATCATAGTTAGGTTTGTTATAAAATTTTTTAGAGATTTTTATCATAGTTAGGTTGTTATAAAAAATTTAGTGATTTTTATCATAGTTAGGTTGTTATAAAAAATTTAGTGATTCTTATCAAGTTTATTTGTTATAAAAAATTTTAGAGATTTTATGTAATTGGGTTTGTTATAAAAAAAAAATTAGTGATTTTTTTCATAGTTAGGTTTGTTATAAAAAATTTAGAAATTTTTATCATAGTTAGGTTTGTTATAAAATTTTTTAGAGATTTTTATCATAGTTAGGTTGTTATAAAAAATGTAGTGATTTTTATCATATTTAGGTTTGTTAAAAAATGTTTAGAGATTTTTGTCATACTTTGGTTTGTTATAAAAAAAAATTAGTGATTTTTTTCATAGTTAGGTTTGTTATAAAAAATTTAGAGATTTTTATCATAGTTAGGTTTGTTATAAAAAAATTTAGAGATTTTTATCATAGTTAGGTTTATTGTAGAGTACTTAAAATAAAATCAGGAAGGAGTTAGTAAAAATTAAAAATACTACAAATAACAGAAATTAGTATTT
>BMAO01009537.1:0-23270 GCA_019973975.1 Trichonephila clavata | reverse complement strand
ATAGTGTTACGCGCACATGATAATACGCTGACACATGCCATAATTTTTTTTTAGGATAGTTTATCTCACTGTTCAGTTAAGTAGAGCATCGGCTGTTTCGGATGCACTTTTAAAAATAATAAATCAAGGCTTCATAAGCAAAAAGCAATGCAAGAAACAAAAAATTGATAAGTTTTACGGTTAGTTTTAATCCTTTCTTTTTTTTAACATTTTTAGTCACATTTAAACAATAGTTATTATAATCCCAATCTATATCTATACAAATAATAAAATTGAAGTGTCTGTTTGTAATTTCAAATTAGCAGCAATTGTTTGCGGGGGCGGGGGTTTAAGGGCGTTAGAAATTCCGATTTTTAAGTTATTAGACGTACAGTCTTGAAACTTAGTAAGTACATTCTCTCATAGGGTAGAGATACGCTACAAAATGGGTTTCGTGAAAATTACCCTCAAGTGGCGTTGCGGGACTTAAGGGGCGTTATAGATAATTATTTCCATTTTTAAACTATTAGACGCACAGTCTTTATATTTGATAAGTATATTTCTTTTATAGAGTAGAGATCAGCTATAAGAAGGTTTTGTGAAAACAGACCTATAAATGGCGTTGCGGGGGATTTAGTGGCGTACTAGATAAATATTTTCGTTTTTAAACTACTTCACCTCCTGCTTGAAAATTGGTAGGAATGTTTCTTTCATGGAGTAAATATCCGCTATAAACAGGTTTGGGAAAAATTGACCCAAGGGGTGTTGCGGGTGTTAGGGCAGATATAAATAATTATTTCTATTTTTAAACTATTAGACGCACAGTTTGAAAATAGGTAAGCAGATTCCTCTCATAGGATAGAGATACACTACAAAATGTGTTTTGTGAAAATCGACCCTAGGCGCGTTGCAGGGGTTCAAGGGGCGTTATTGATAAAAAAAAATTTTCATTTTAATTTATTGGACGCACAGTCTTCAAATTTTGCTAAACAGATTCCTTTCATAGTGTGCAATTCCCTACAAAATTGGTTTTGTGAAAAAAAACCCAGAAGTGGCGTTGCGGGGGCTCAAGTGGCGTTATAGATAATTATCCCATTTTTAAACTATTAGACGTACAGTCATGAAATTTGATAAGCAGATTCCTTTCGTAAAGTGGAGAACCGCTACAAAATGGGTTTCGCGAATATGAACTACCAAGTTTAATTTCGGGAGATTAAGAGGCGTAATCGATAAATATTTCCATTTTAAACTATTTGATCATCTTGCTTGAAAATTGGTAGGCAGTTCCTTTCATGGAATAGAGTTCCTCTAACAAAGAGTAAAACGAAAATTGACCCCTAAGGAGGGTTGCGAGGGGTCAAGAGGAGTTACAGAAAAAAATTCCTGTTTTCAATTGTTAGACCAATATACTAGAAATTTGTTAAGCATGTTTTCTTTGTTGAATAGGGATCTACTAAGAATGTATTTTAACAAATCAAGTTGTGGGGGGGGGGGCAGGGGGTTACTGGGACGTATTGACGAAAAAAATTACCTTTTTCGAGCTACAAGAACTATAATAAGGAAATTTGGTTTGCATTTTTCTTTTGTTGAATTGAAATCCGCTAAGACCGGTTATTTTGGAAAACGGCTCTCAACGGGATTACGGGGGATATTGATAGTAAACTTTTGTTTTCTTCTGTTAGATTTAGACTTGAAATTTGCTTGCATGTTCAATTTACGGAGTAGAGATCCACCGAAATTTGGTTTTGCGGGAATCCACTTGGTTTATGGGTTACGAAAGAGCAAACATCATTCTATACTTCAATTTTAGAGATTTTTAGAAATACAAATTAGATGAGTTCTGCCCTTTTTTTTTGCGACCTTTAAAGGTATAAGTATATTTTTCAATACAATCGAATTCTTAATGCTAGGACTTAGATATCAATAATTTATACATATATATAAGCAGTAAAAATTTATAAAGCACCATGAAATTCCCAGTGAAGCGGGCGGGTAACAGCTAGTAAACTCTATTAAAAAAATATATATTATGCGCTGAAACGAATCGATACTGTTAATCGTCATCGGTCGTTATAAAATGTGATCGAGTACATTTAACATCGTCTGCACTTTTGTTTAAATAAGCATTTGTTGTTCAAATATTATTCAGATTAATATTCGATTGCAAACAAACACTTTTATTTTGCTTTTTAGAAAGAGAAAATTGTGCAAGGAAAAAATTTCCGAAATAGGACACGAAAAAAAAAATAGATTTATAATTCGGAAAACCAATTATTTCAACAAAATAATAATCAAATCGAAAAAAAAAATATTTTTTTAAGAAAAATATTTCATTGCAATATATTTTATTTATTTATTTATTGTTACCTACTTTTTATGTGTACAGAAAATAGGCAATGAGAAAAAGAACTGTTGCAAAGCAACCCAAACAATGGTATTCAAACAGGACTTTGAATAAGTTTAAAAATAGTCGAATTGAATGACCTAACAAAATATGGATTACATTTTAAGTTCTAACTGTTCATATCCAGTTATGAATGTTTTTTAAACTAACTTGTAGATAAACTCAGAACTTTTTGGCGAATCATTTTATAAATCATTTTCTATCTAATCTAGAACACCTGGCTTGATACAATTTAGTATACAAGATACAAATCCGAAATGTTAAAATAACCGTTTCAATATTCATATGTTTTGTGAAACAGTACGTAATGAATTAATATTTAACAGATCAGCACAACGATAGGAATGACTTTCACATTTACAATGTCAAAAGGTTAATTTGATTTAAAACGTTCATAGGAAAACTAAGGCACACCCAATAGGATAGGAAAACAATGATTACATTCAGGAGCTCTAACAAAGTGTAAGACATTCTCAGATAGAATTTTGTTGCATAATATAATACATTAGCAAATTCTATGCACAAAACAAGGTTAAAAACATTTTCAAGTAATAAAAATAATCAATTCTATAAGCGCGACATATTTTTATAAACGAGAATTTTCAAAATCATTAGAGTGAGTGAGAGAATATTAACGTCCCACTGTTTAGCTACACGAGAGCTTTTGGGGACGGTCCGCGTAATTTTGAACCTTGGTCAAGTGACGCAGACGACACCTGAGCTGGCACCCCCTCTCCTAACTACCACACCACACCATCGGGAGGACGTTTGAGCTCTCGACAGATTTTACGTGCAACGCTCCTCTACACGGCGGGTCTTCAGTGGTACTGGGATCGAACTCGTGACATGCTAGCCACAATCCGATGCCTAGACCACTCGGCTACCGCGACCATTCAAAATCATTAGAAGAAATCGATTAACTATATTCTGGGATTTCAACGTACAACACAGCTCGATGGCTCAGTTGCGGTCAAGCTCTGAATTGTTTCCTCAGTTTACTAGGCGACATAAAAATATTTTAATTGAAAAACAATATCTTTGGCGAATTTTCACAAATCGATTGGTTAATTCGAACTCACGTTTATATACGACCATTCAGCATTGATGTCACTGTTTTTCTAATGTAGGAAAACATTACAAAATCTTTTTGACGAACTTGACATTTTTCATTCAAGATTTGGAGATGAAATCAATGACATAGTTTTCTCAACGGCAAAAGAAAAAAACCAGATATCAATCATTGGCATGGCCAAGTAATTTTAGCGCGTTTTTCACATGTTGTATTTTACAATAATGCAACTAATGAACTTTTTACTAACAGAAAGTAGTGTGTGTACTGTACCACTCTTCTAAATGTACTACTATTTAGCTAAAAAGAAATAATGACACAAATCTGTATCAGCACTACAAAAAAGCAAACTAGCGAAATTCAGGAAAATTTGTAGGAAAATTCGGGAAAACTATGGGAAAATTTAAATATGATTCGGCTCAGCTAGGGCACAAATGCGACCCAATGCCGAAAACCCGAGGTCAATTGGTTGCTTATTGGCTGAGAAAAAGGTACGACAAAACATGGAACGAAGACGAAATTTGCGTCCTAATAGCGCTTTTGTTCCACTACGTGAAAAACGCGCTATAAAAACCGTTCAAAACGCAATAATTTTTCCGCGCATACACATATTTTTGTTATTTACTTCCATTTCTTACTAGCACTGATTGGCAACGGATCTCGTAATTTTAAATCTCGGTCAATGACAAATACGACACCTGAGCTAGCGCACCTTACTTTACTCATATTTATAATTAGATTTAGGAACAAAGAATTTTTCTCGTAATAATTGTGCTTTTCTTTATTTAGCGTTCCTTAAAATATTCAGTGCAAGGTATCATCTGGCGCGGTAATTCATGTTATTAGTAATTAAAAACTATTTCTAGACGCCGACCTTTATTTTTTTCTGTTTATTTGCAAAAACTAAAATTTTTTGAAAATTAAAAAAAATGAAAGTTAAAAAAAGTTTACTATCATATTTTCTTAACTAATATATCTCTCTCTCCTGTTTTAAGTGAGCTAGTACCCACGAATTAATATTAAAAAAATAATGAGTAAAATTTGATCCATTTCGCAAAAAAAAAAAAGGAACGAGTCTCTCTCTCTCTCTCTCTCTTACTATAGTGGCATATGATGTGTATATATAACATCTGACATGTTATCGTGGTAAATACGCCAATAGTCATTTAATCCTGAAAAAAAAGAATCGGGTATGATTGGAAATAATTTTCTATCGAATAATTATATCTTTATTAAAACTTTATTAAATTAACCCAACGAGTAATGCAAAATTTTTTATCAAAAATAGTTATTTTTGTTCAATTTGTGGGAAAGCGGAAAAACACGCACACAATAGGATTATGATTACTAAAATATGACCCAAACACTTGTGATTTCAAAGTTCAAAGTATTTAATAAACTGTTAAAAAACAGCGTTAATAACAGTACCACTGTTAGTTGTCGAAACATTTCGATTTCGAGCTTGTGAGTTCATCATTCAAAAAAAACTATGAGTGGACAATCGTTAAGTTGCCTGACTGACAAATAGATTTGGTAAAGCAGTAGTTGGGTAGGCCGTTGATGTTTGTGAGAGAATTGTGTTCGTTGAACGTGTTCTACTCTGGATTCACCCGTCTCTGTAAATCACAAAATCATGAAAATTTAATTTGCTTGGTAAATGTTTAAATATTAGAAATTTTTGAGAAAATCAAAATTACCCGTGTAATTAATTTTTTAGTTTTTTTTAATCACAATTAAAAATATCATATTGACGTAGACAGGAATTAACCTCAAAGTATGAAAAAGATATACACTAAAATATTTATTCGAATTATTCCGTATTACTTATTCGTACTTTTTAAGAATAATGAACTTTGTCAGACGCTTAGCAGTTTGTTTAATTATTAATATAGTTTACACATATTAATATAACCTCAGATTTCATACACAACGAGCCCTGAGACTTTGACAATTGAGCGTAAGAATCGCAAGTTTATCCTGGATGAAGTCCAATAATACTTACTGGTATGTGCGAAGGGGATTTAGAGTCAAGAAAACGAAACCGAGTTTTTGAATTCGAATATTTTGAAATGCTAAATTTAACAACATAAAAAAGACTGGCCGCTATATGACTACTAGAGTTGAACCCCACGTGGTTATATCTTTACAAGATCCAGCTAAGGGACTTAGCTTCTTCTCTGACCCTAAGGTGAGAAAACAAAACAAAAACAAAGATCCCACGGCTTAGACCGCTCGGGGGGGGGGGGGCTCTTGAATGAAGGAGAAGAAAAACAGAACTTCACTCCGAGAGTACGGGAAAGACGCCGCCAAGCGCACTGATTGGTCAAATCAAACAGAGCGCGCTTCCCCGACTTCCTGTTACGCATTTCCATCCCTTTTCACGAAATAACTCCAACAAATATCCAGCAACAGAGAGTAAAGATGTTACACATCAAACAAAAGTTCGCCTCTTCTAGTTATAGAAGATGAAACGCACGCCATAGACCAACCTTCAGATATGTTAAACCAAACCAATAATTATTGGTTTGGTTAAAAGGTTATAACTTTTTCACGTCTCAACTAATTGTGCTTTATATACAGTTTTTAATGATTTTATATATTTAAGAAACATAAGTATTAGTGACGAATGAAAGTCTATGTCTGGAAAAGAAAACTAACTCTTGTAACTTTATAAAAACATCACATAAATGGATATGAAGAAGATATTTCTATATTAAACATCGCGATGACCTAGCTGTTACAGGAAGGAAGAGGGGGGGGGGGAGGTTCTCTACGTTTGTTTTTACAGCATCTCCATAATATTTTCACTTGAGTTGCTAACTTTCTATGATAGTGTTTAAAGTAGTCATCACAATTGCACTGTGAAAATATTGCGGTGATTGAAGAAAAGAAATCGTCCTACATGCAATAAAAATATCCATTTTTAACCTTACCCACACTTAATCTAAGTAATAAGGAAATAGCAGTTTAGTAAATTATTCAGAGAAGTGAATTTTCTTTTTTTTTTTTACTTCGAACACATTGAATATTCGATTTCTATACAAACTAATGATGGAAGCAGAACTTCATAAAAAGGATCCAGATTTTAGGACGAGAACCTGTGAATGGGTGTTTTTACTACCAATAATTTTACATTGGTTTTTATAAAATTAGACATATTTTTTTTTAAGAAAAAAACTTTGAGTAATTATTTGCAAATATTTTTCATAAAAACATCTTCCCATTACCGAATTCAATTTCTGAAATCTATTGCTCCTAATTTGGTATTAATAAACTGCCAATATATCAATCTTATGTTATACGTCGCGAAACAAAAAACTACACTCCCTATTTTCCTCGTTACTGAAGTGTGGTTGTTGATTTAAAACGAACACTTTTTTAAAAACAATATTGCAATAAAAAAGAATTTGGACATCATTCTAATAAAGTAATTCAAAACTCAACAGTTTAAAATAGGAGCCAGTAAAGAGGAAGATAAGTAAGAGACATATTTTTTTTAAAAAAAACATTGGTACAAAAGAATTTTTGCCGAATAAACATAAACGCATAAATCCTACACTGTTATTGTGTCTTTACAGAAAATAAAATTTTCCGTTCGGAAATCATTCATATCCATTGTTTTTTGTTCTTGCCATCTCAAAAACCATAAGACCGAAACTTGTTTAAAAATTATTCTTCATTATTCAATAATGTTTATAATGGTTTGTGGTAATCTTTCTACAAGGATTCCAAAAATTACAAACCGTTTGTAATAGAAATTGTCTTTGAAATTCGGCGTTACTTAATACTTATAAGAACGCTGAGCAAATAATTTCCACTGTTTAGAGAAATCGTATTTTATGGAAGTCCAAAATTAAGCATCAAGAATAAAGACGAAAAGAAAAACAAGAATATTTTACCGACCGATCAAGCAGAAAAAAATGAATAATAAGTTGTGCAAAAAAAGACAAGATCATTTCTATATGGAAACTATTTTATTCAAGAATCCTTCAGAGAGAAAAAAAAATGTCTCTCTTTCTCTGATTTGTTTTGTCTTCGGTTTCTAATTTCCTTTTGTTTTAATTTAGCAGTGACGTCATTTCTGGTACACATACTCGTTGAAAAGAACCGTTGTGTACATGTTCTGATGCATCTTTTTTTAAAAGAAAATTTTCCAAACTTTAAGGAATATGAACGCAACTGAAGCCAAAATTTCCTCTTTGCTATGTAACCCCGCCCAACCACAATTCTAAAATGTTTTTATTTTGGGTGCTCTGACCGATTTCGATTATCTTGTTCAAGCACCTAATGCATTTTTAATATTCTTATTTTATATTTTCTTAATCTTCTAACAGTCTGTTTTATTTATAAAGGAGTTTAATTTAACATGAGGCAACAGTAATAGCATTACAGTCACTCAAATTTCCAATGACGAGAGGTTAAAGCTCGACAGATTGGTCATCTCTCCAACGACTATCTTTGTTATGTCTACGTTGGCGCCAGCTCATTCACTTCCAATTACTTGCTTAAGACGAGCGTAATCACTATTTTTTTAATTTTCGGGATAAAAATTTCGAAGGGAGAGAAGTTAGACACAAGTTTATCTTTATTTTACTAGTAGCATATTGTATTTTTTATAAAGCGGATCATGTAATTGCACACAAGACGGATGTTTCTGAAATATAAGCAAGCCCCTCATAGAACAACAAACAAGCTTTTTATGTTCAACATCAGCCTCTACACAAAACTGTTTGAGACTCGATCAGTGAAACGACTAAAATATATACATAAGTGGTACATATTTCTAACTGCGAGATCCACTTATCAACGGGAATGAATGTGGAAGCTGTAATAAGGGCAAAACAACAATCAACATGTACTATTTCTCTCTATTGAGCGTACATCATTGAACGTCTTTTCGGTTACAACCACCCAAATTTGTATTTCTTTAAGCTTCTGGTAAAATTTTTGAATTAAAATTATTTTTAGTATTACACGAAATAAGTAATTTCTTCAAATTGCGTCTCTTCAATAGACAGTTCAGTTTAAAATCTTAAAATTGTGTAGGGGGAGGGATATTTTTCTTGATGGTTTTGATTAGAAAGATACAAATCATACGGGTCAAAATTTAACGCAATAAAATTCGCTAAATACACTAGTTATTCCTGACTCACATTTAGTTCTTCACAAAAAATAAATGATTTTTTTTTCATGAGAAATGGTAGCTAATGGAATCATTACAACAGATTTATACCTCATTTAAATTCATAAAGACGAAAACATAATTTTTAAGAGTTTAAACGGGATAATCAAGTATAAAATGATTTTATATATTCTTATACGGAATGCCACTTAATAACACTTCCAGAACTCTTATCAGTCTCACAAATATCAATCGAAGTTGTTAAATTAGCAAAGCTCCTCCAGATTCTTGGAATATTATCCCTTTAATTTCAATGGAAAATCTCCAATACTATATCAAAAGATGACATAGAAGCAAAAATGAAGCAGAAACAAAGAGCAGGATATATAAAAATTATAATTATATTTCCCTTCTTGTGTGAGTGAAAACTGAAACATTCCAGCGGCAAACAATGGATTGGCAGAAGTTTCAGTAAGATACCATCTCTCGAAAATGTTAGCCCGTGATTTTTATTTTTCATTTTAACTAGTTGATTTTCCGCTGTGTGTGTGTGTCAGGGTCACGAGCTCGTGACCGGCATTGTATGAGTTCAAGCCCTAGTGCCGCTGAAGACCCGCCGTGCAGATGCCCTTTTTTTCTGTCGCGGCTCTAATTCGTTCCGTGGTGTGGTATTTTTGTGAAGTGGGTGCCAGCCTCTCTTCACTTGGCTGTGGATCACAATTACGAGGTTCATCGCCAATATCCCTCGTGCTGTTTTAGAGTATGACATTCATAAACACTCCATCTCTGCTGTGTTTGGAGACTACCACACATTTCATGCTAACCTTCTCTAAGAAGGAAGATGTGGAACTTATTTTAAAACAAGGTAATTGGTCCTATTCTTCAATTGTGTGCTCTGTGCAAGTCAAAAGAACTCCTCTAAAGTGTTAAAAAAAATTTGATATCGTCCTTCATATTCTGAAACTTTCCATTTCCATATAAGTTTATTTGGAGCATAATGTTTTGTCCAGTTCTACAATATTTCAAGGGTACAACATTGAACTGAACTGAATTCATTCAGACTTGCACGTGCATTTTTGTTTTATATTATTATTTAAACTTTTTATTGATTTTACTGAAACAAGTAGTTCTTTTCAGAACTAATGATAATTTTAGATTTTATTTGTTGATGAGAAAAGCAAATATGATTATAACAGCCAGAAATAGAAAAACTAAAGCTCGCACTGAAAATATATGCTACGGTATAAATCATCTGAAACTTGACCAATTCTTGATGAAAAACTGCAATATTGAGATCTTACACCAAGGTCAATCATCACTATGATATTTTCCCAACCCGAAACAAATTACATTTTAAAACACAAGCTTCTGAATTGTAGAAAAGCTTTTTGCACTGTGTTGCTATCAAAGACTAGCATTCCTTGGGGTACTCTTTAAAAATGTAACATTTATGCAGGTCTTGTAACTAAAGTTATGGAACTGTTTACTCAAATTTTCAAATGGAGGGAAAAAGCTCGCTTCATATAAATAGCAATCTGGTTAGTGCGTTGGTTTCTATAAACAGAAACCATGATGCTCTTGAGAAATTTTCTTTATTGTTGAAAATTACGACAATGGATAAAAAGTATCAGCACAGTGCATACATAACATATTGATCAAAAAGAAAGCAAAGGAAAAATACTTGAAATGCTCTGACAAGCACCAACAGAAACTCACATAAAGTCGATTTTTCTCTAAAAAACATAGAAGTCATTGAGTCTCGCATGTTGGTTCTTAACAATATATCTTAGGATTATATACATATCTACTGCAATCTCCTTAGTAGACTTATAATTTTACTTTTATATAAGAGAAGTATTGTTACTGTACTATCAGAGTTTGGGGGATTTATGGGAATATCACAAATGGCAAAAAGAACATGCTGGCGAGTATGACAAGAATGTTAATGTTACATCAGGAACAATGGAGATACGCGCTGCCCTAATGATCAGGAGGCAATCAACTCATGAATGCTAAATGAGATTTGTTTCCCTTCTGAGTGATTGCGACTCAAAATCCCTTAAAGTTTTAGCAGAAAATAACATTTATGGATTAACGTCAAAACAGAAAAGTTAATTATTGAACCATATTTTGCAAGAAGTCTGGGCCCATTTGATGCAAAAAAGTTAAAGAATGGAAAATAAAAAAGGTTACTTTATAAACGTAATTTGGAAGCTTTTATATTGATAAAAAAAATATCAAACAAGAATGTCATAAAGAACAATTTTCCCAGACAACAAAATTTTTTTGAATACATTCATTATACTTTTAATACATTGTTTCACATTATTGAATGTCTGACATCAATGGGTCATGACCGGGCACTCATAAATGCCCACTGGGCCGCAGGTTGAATATCGCTGGTTTAGATATTCCAAAAAAAAAGAAACAGCACTTCAAAAGAAAAAGCGTATAGAGTAGAAGACGGAACAGAGTAAGTCTCAATTAATTAATATTTTATTTGTAAGAAAAAAATACATATTTTGAAAAAGTTTTCATTAGTAATTATATATTTGGAAACATAAAACATTAGTAAAAAAGAATTTTCTTTAAAGTTCTTAATTATTGCTCTTAATTCTTATATACAGTATTATTCCTTTTTTGTAGTGAATTTGAAAAATATTATTTTTATATTCACATTTTTAAGTTGTTATTCAGATCGTAACGTGTTGTGAAAACTTTTATCGATATATAAATAAGGTATTGTCGATCGATTTTTTCAAAAATTAGCCAAGATTATACGCACGTTATTTTTGTTTTATTTTCATCTTTAGGTAATAAACCTGACGCGAAAACTGAAGTGTAGGTCCTTCTGGTCTGTTTACAGGGAATAAATAAAAAATGCACTTCTTTAACCGATTCAAAAACCACGTTAAATGATTCTTTCAAACAGAAATAAAATTTAAAAAAAATTCAATTTATAGAAATATCTTTAAAAAATGCTGCTTGTTAATACCATTTTAGATAACTGCAAGAAAGTAAGAGGGAAAAAAACTAATTCTTTTCAAAAAGGCAGATTACCAAACGATAATCTAATCTTAGTTGGAAAACTAATAAATCCATAATTCTTTCTCTTTAAAAACCATGCAATGCGAATATAACGACTGCAATCCAAATTAATTTAATGATAACGAAGAATAAATAAAAAAAAAGAATAATCATAACAATAAATTTACATGCACACATTACAGGAATAAGTAAACTGGAAAAAGAAATAAATGTTTTCTTCTTTTTACCATAATCGATCTCAAAACTCCACTAGAAAAATTAATATTAATATGAGCTGAAACAAATCGATGATGTTTTTAATCATCGAAAATGGTCGAGAATTAAAAACTTCAAAAACGTCTGCTCTTTTAATTCTTTTTAAATGAATATTTGTTATCTATATTTGTAATGTAAAAAAAAAAAAGATTATTATTCCAAAGAAATGCAAAGATTATACAGAATAAATTGAGGTAAAAGCACATTTTCATCTCAAAATTTTTTCCCCTTCATTTTACTTAATAAAATCCTAACTAAAATATCCTATCTGGTTTAAATAATCGTATTTAAATCCATTACATTATTTTAAATTCAGATAATTTTGTTCACATGTTTATGTTCGTTGTTTAGTAGAGCGACAAGCAAATTTTTTTTAATAAATTGGTCCCTAAGAAAAAAAAATTGGGTGAACTAAAATCATTTATTATAAAACGTAAAAAACATTTTAAGAATATAAATTTGGAAAATTATAAAAACAACTATATACTGCGATGAATGGAGCCGTGGTTCTGTATTCTAGTTTTTGTTGTTTTTTAAATTTAAATGCACATGCATATTTTAAAATTTTTCCAATTTATGTAATTTAAGAATATATATAAATGGAACGTAATTTAAAATTAATTTTTTTCTAACATTAATATATTAAGAATATTTCGAAAAATAAATTGAAAACACACACACACGTATATGTAATTTTTTTTCTTGTGTGAAGTTGAAAAGCTGAATAAACTAATAATTCAAACGAAGGTTTTTGCAGTAAGGTATTAATTTTTGGAATTTTTCATGTTTGAAAAGATGGTAAATTTATTTGTATATAAGAATAATTAGAATGAATTAATATTCTTATTCATGTAATTTATAAAATTATATTAATAAATATTATTTTTATTGCGTATATATATACACGGGCTGAGATTTCACAAACACACACACTAACTGATGTACACAAATACACACTCACTTATATAGCATATGGTGAAATATATATGCATGCATGTGTGTCTACATATGCACATATATATACATCAGTGATCGAACACTTTCGGTAGATCATGTAAACGATATATCTATATATATAAAGGAGAAAAGCGACTCACTCACTGACTGACTGACTGATTGACTGACTGACTGACTGACTGACTGACTAATCACGATATCTCTGGAACTATTCAACCTACAGACTTTAAATTTGGTAGACATGTTACTTTCATAGAGTAGACATCAACTAAGAACGGATTTTCCGAAATACGAAACGCAAGGGGCGTTACGGGGGTTAAGGGGCGTTATATATAATTGTTTCCATGTTTAAACTACTCAATGTACAGTTTTGAAATTGAGTTAGCAGATTCCTTTCATACAGTAGAGATCCGCTACAAAATGAGTTTGGTGAAAATCGTCCCCTAAGTGGCGTTGCAGGGGCTTAGGGGGCGTTATACATAATTATTTTCATTTTAAAACTATTTGACGCACTGTCTTTAAATTTGATAAATAGGTTCCTTTCGTAGAATAATGATCAGTTACAAAACGGGTTTTGTGAAAACAGACTTCTAAGTGGCGTTGCGGGGGATTAAGGGGCGTAATAGATAAATATATCCGTTTTCAAACTACTTCACCTACCTGCTTGAAAATTGGTAGGTAAGTTTCTTTCATGGAGTAAATATCCGCTGCAAAATGGGTTTTTAAAAAATTGACCCCAAGGGGTGTTGCGGGGGTGGGGGATTAAGGGGCGTTATAAATTCCGATTTTTTAACTATTAGACGTACAGTCTTGAAACTTAGTAAGAAGATTCCTCTCATAGGGTAGAGATACGCTACAAAATGGGTTTCGTGAAAAGTGCCCCCAGGTGGCGTTGCGGGACTTAAGGGGCGTTATAAATAATTGTTTATGTTTAAACTACTCAAAGTAATATTTTGAAATTGGGTTAGCAGATTCCTTTCATACAGTAGAGATCCGCTACAAAATGAGTTTAATGAAAATCGTCAACCAAGTGGCGTTGCAGGGGCTTAGGGGACGTTATAGATAAATATTTTCATTTTTAAACTATTTGACGCACTGTCTTTAAATTTGATAAATAGATTCCTTTCGTAGAATAATGATCAGTTACAAAACGGGTTTTGTGAAAACAGACTTCTAAGTGGCGTTGCGGGGGATTAAGAGGCGTAATAGATAAATATATCCGTTTTTAAACTACTTCACCTACCTGCTTGAAAATTGGTAGGTAAGTTTCTTTCATGGAGTAAATATCCGCTACAAAATGGGTTTTTAAAAAATTGACCCCAAGGGGTGTTGCGGGGGTGGGGGGTTTAAGGGGCGTTATAAATTCCGATTTTTTAACTATTAGACGTACAGTCTTGAAACTTAGTAAGCAGATTCCTCTCATAGGGTAGAGATACGCTACAAGATGGGTTTCGTGAAAATTGCCCCCAAGTGGCGTTCCGGGACTTAAGGGGCGTTATAGATAATTATTTCCATTTTTAAACTATTAGACGCACAGTCTTTATATTTGAAAAAAAAAAGATTTCTTTCATAGAGTACAGATCAGCTACAAGAAGGTTTTGAGAAAACAGACCTCTAAGTGGCGTTGCGGGGGATTAAGTGGCGTAATAGATAATTTTTTTTCATTTTTAAACTAATTGACCTACCTGTTTGAAAATTGGTAGGAATGTTTCTTTCATGGAGTACATATCCGTTACAAAACGGGTTTGGGGAAAATTGACCCCAAGGGGTGTTGCGGAGGGTTAAGGGCAGATATAAGTAATTATTTCTATTTTTAAACTATTAGACGCACAGTCTTGAAATTTGGTGAGCAGATTCCTCTCATAGGATAGAGATACACTAGAAAATGTGTTTTGAGAAAATAGGCCCCTAGGTAGCGTTGCGGGGGTTCAAGGGGCGTTATTGATAATTTTTTTTGCATTTTTAATTTATTGGACGCACAAATTTTGCTAAGCAGATTCCTTTCATAGAGTGCAATTCCCCTACAAAATGGGTTTTGCGAAAACAGACACCGAAGTGGCGTTGCGGGGCTCAAGTGGCGTTATAGATAATTATCCCCATTTTTAAACTATTAGACGTACAGTCTTGAAATTTGATAAGCAGATTCCTTTCGTAGAGAACCGCTACAAAATGGGTTTTGCGAATATCAACTACCAAGTTTAATTTTGGGAGATTAAGAAGCGTAATCGATAAATATTTCCATTTTTAAACTATTTGATCATCCTGCTTGAAAATTGGTAAGCATGTTCCTTTCATGGAATATAATTCCTCTAACAAAGAGTAAAACGAAAATTGACCCCTAAGGATGGTTGCGAGGGGTCAAGAGGAGTTACAGAAAAATATTCCTGTTTTTAATTGTTAGACCCATATACTTGAAAATTTTTAAGCATGTTTCTTTTGTTGAATAGGGATGCACTAAGAATGTATTTTAAGTAAATAAAGTTCTGCGGAGGGGTGCAGGGGTTACTGGGACGTATTGACACAAAAAAAATCCTTTTTTTGAGCTACAAGGACTATAATAATGAAATTTGGTTTGCATTTTTCTTTTGTTGAATTGAAATCCGCTAAGAGAGGTTATTTTGGAAAACGGCTCTCAACACACACGGGATTACGGGGATATTGATAGTAAAACTTTTGTTTTTTTTTCTGTTTGATTTAGACTTGAAATTTGGCTTGCATGTTCAATTTACGGAGTAGAGATCCACCGCGAAAATTGGTTTTGCGGGAATCCACTTGGTTTTTGGGTTACGAAAGAGCAAACATCATTCTATACTTCAATTTTAGAGATTTTTAGAATATACAAATTAGATGAGAGTTCTGCCCTTTTTATTTATCAAGAGGTGACAGTTACAGGTCTAAATATATTTTTCAATACAATCGAATTCTTAATGCTAGGACTTAGATATCAATAATTTATACATAAGCAGTAAAAATTTATAAAACATCATGAAATACCCAGCGAAGCGGGCGGATAACAGCTAGTACATATATATAAGCAGTAAAAATTTATAAAACATCATGTAATACCCAGCGAAGCGGGCGGGTAACGGCTAGTACTATATATATGTAGGATAAAAGAGACTCATTCATCACGATGGTCTACAAAACTATTAGACCTACAGACATGAAATTCAGCAGGAATATTCCTTAAATAGGATAAAGATTCTATACTTAACAGTTTTTGTGTAATATACCCCTAAAGGACGAAGCAAGGACTTAAGTGTCGTTACAGATAAGTATTACCAATTTTTAACTTTTACATCTACACACTTGAAATTTCACTGGCAGTTTTCTTTCTTGAATAAAGATCTCATAAGAACGGATTTTACGGAGATCGACATCTATGGGGGCGTACATATATAAAAAATTTCCGTCTTCGAACTACTAGACCTACAGTAGTGAAATTCGGTATGCCTGCTTCTTTTGCTGAATTCAAACCCGTTAGGAAATGGTCTTTCGGAATTGACTCATAAAGGGGTTTACAAGGCTTACCGATAAAAAAAATTTCGTTTCTGAAATCTTAGATTTAGACTTGAAATTTGGAAAGAATGTTTATTTTGTTGACTAGAGACCCACTAAAAATGGGTTTGCGGAGTTCCAATTTGAGGGAATGGGTTACAGGGGAGCGTAAAGGGTAATTCCACTTTAATTTTAGAAATTTAAGTCCTGTTTTCCTTAAATCAAGAGGTGAGAGTTATAAGAAAGTTTTTCAATATAATCGAACTCTTACTGCTAAGATTTAGAAGTCAAAAATTTAAAAAGTGTATAAACCGCATATATTCATACATCATGAAATACCCAGCGAAGCGAGGGTTGAATATATATATATATATATATATATATATATATATATATATATATATATATATATATTTGAAAAAAATCATCATTTTCACCTAAAAGTCGAGAATCATTATTTACCCGGGATCCTTTAGAAGGCATCACTCGTCAGTATTTGGAGAAATATATGGGTTCTGATTTTGTTCCTTTTTTTATAAATTAATTCATTGTACATTTCGCGAAATAATTGTGGCAGGACATCAATGCCTGTGATTTTCACGTGCAACTCTTGAGGTAGGTATGCAAAATATTCATTAGTATCAAAAAATAATGAAGAAATTTTAAGTGTTTTGAATACTAGGAGCAGCTTTAGTAGAGTAAGGGGAAAAGCAGAGAATATATTGAATAGATAACACGGTAGCACGTCAGCCACTTCATTTTTTGATACCATGGCAGATATGGGTAGAGTAATGTGCTAGCTCAGGTGTCACTTGACCAAAATTCCGTCGCCTGTAGCCGTAAGTTAGCTTTAAAAAGTCCAGCGTTAATAAAAAGAATCGAAGCTTATAACAAATATGCGTTATACATGAAAAAGTTGCTGCGTTTTGGAAAATTTTTTGTTGTTCTTAAAACTATTTCGTTGCTTTCATTTCCAAATCTTGAATGAAAAAATGTCAAGTTCGTCATGAATTTTTTAAAATATTTTCATACATTAGTAATATACTGACACCAGTTCCTTAAAGATTTTTAATTAAGTTCATTTCAGTGCCGAATGGTCATATAAAAACGTATATTTGAATTAACCAATCGGTTTGTGAAAACTTTTTTTAATTAAAAGAACATTTTTATTTCGCCTTATAAACTGAGAAAACTATTCAGAACTTGAATGCAACTGAGCCATCGAACTGTGCTGTACGTTGAAATCCCAGAATATTGTTGACGATTTCTTCTAATGATTGTGAAAATTATTGTTTATTAAAATATCTCGCTCTTATAGAATTGATTACTTTTATACTACTGGAAAATATTTTTAAACCTTGTTTCGCGCATAGAACTTGCTTATGTATTATATTATACATCTGCGAGTATCTGCCACGTTGTGTGTGAGCTCCTAAATAAAATGAATGTTTTTCCTATCCAAATTTCCAACGAACGCTTCAAATCAAATTAACCTTTTGACTTTGTAAATTTTACTATGTAAACGTTATGCTGACCTGTTAAATATTAATTCCTTTTACATTCTGTTTCATAAAACATATGAATGTTGAAAAGGTTATTTTAACATTTCGGATTGATATTGTATACTAAATTATATTAAGCGAAATGTGCTAGTTTAGATGGAATGTGATTTATAAGATGTTTTGCAAAAAGTTAGGAATAGTTAATTTACGAGTGAGCTTTAAAAAAATCATTATTGTAATATTAAAATAATAATTAATGTAAAAAGTAATTCGTATGAAAACATTTAGAATTTAATTATGTATGTGTATATAATCCACATTTTATTAAGTTCATTCAATTTTACTAGTTTTTCGGATTTATTCCAAATTTTTGTTTCAATACTACTGGTTGGGTTGCTTAGACCGCACTTCTTTCTCTCACTGCATATTTTACGCGCTCTCTTAAATTTCGATCTTATTTTTTGTGTTAAAAGTGCGCGTTATACGCCGGATTTTACTGTATATTTTTTAATGCAATCCAAAAACGACACACATCAGTTTTATGGAATAATTAAAATTTCATGTAGAAAGGCATGCTTCTTTAACAGTTTTAAAGTCATACTAATACTGAAATAAAAATACTTTTGAATTATATAATATATTCTGCACGGTGTGCGAATGTGAAATTTCAAAGGTTCCATTCTCCTAAGCCTTTTACGTAATCAAGCCTTGAATACTTTGTATATGTAAATACAGAGTTGTTTTTGTTTTAAATTGTTTTAAAGAAATTTCGCAATTTTTACTTTGGAACAGATTGAATATGATAATGAAAATGTATTTCTCTCTTGCGTCCACTTGTTAAACCGCAGAAATAATTGGTTTCCCGAATTATATATCTATTATTTTTTTATTCCCTGTCCTTTCACTATTTTTGATATTTCTTCCTTGCACAATTTTCTCTTTCTAAAAAACAAAATTAAGCTATTTATTTGCTATCGAATATTAATCTGAATAATATTTGAACCACAAATGTTTATTTATAAAAAGTGCAGACGATTTTGGATACTCTGTCATACTATAACGTCCGATGACGATTAACAGCATCGATACGTTTCAGCACATAGTATTAATTTTTTAATGGAATTTAGTGGAAAAAAAAGATGAAGAAGAAGGAATTTTAATTTTAATTATTTTCTTGTAGTTTAATATTTTCAGTATGTCCCTTGCACTCTCTTTCTGCTCACAAGCTTCATTTTATTTAATTCACTCAGTAGTATTAATTATTATGAAAGAAAATCGTTTTCGGATTCTTGTCGTTAAGTAACAGAATTTAACCTTTCTGAAGGATTTGTTTGTATTTCCAGTAAACGTTTCTACGATCGCATTAGACTTGCTACTTGATTTTCTAAGTGCATCTTTGAAAAAGTGCTGAGAAATCTATCCTCATATTTTGATGCGACTCTGTGAATTGCAGGTAACAATTTCTTTTCTAAATGATTTTTGAAGTGAAAACTTCTTTAGCGGCGTTAAGCACTTTTTGGTAGTGGAAAATCTTATGAGTTCGCGTCACCGACATGCTCTGACTGGCGCATGCGCAATGTGCTGTTCGCCTTAGACATTTTTTGGATGGGTGAAATCTCCTGCGTTCGCGTCATCGAAATGCTTATAGCAGTATATCTGTAGCTATACAGCTGATGTATAGTGCTGTGTATATCTTATAAGTGAAGTTGAATGGATTTAGTGAAAAGTTCCATGTGTATATACTGTACATTGTTCGTTGCGATTCCGAGAATGGGCAATACATGTTTATGTGTGTGGTTGCCTTTTACATTTCGCCTGGAAAATCTATGAGACAGATACAAAAATTTTTATTCGAAAATTTGATGATTTATACAAAAGAAGGTTCTGAAATAATCGAAAAAATATTTGGCGAAAAATATCATAATGTACCGATGATTTTAAGTGGAGACTTCAATATTAACTTTGCAGATGATAAAAATCTACCACTAATTGAATTTCTAAATGAAACACTTAATTAAAATATGTCCAATGATCGAAAACTCAGCACTACAAAATATAAAACGACGATCGATGCGGTTTTTACGCGATACTTAGATAAATTTGAATCAAACATCTTCCTATCTTACTTTAGTTACCATAAGCCTATTGAATCTTTTTTAGAACAAAATGAAGTAATTGAAAGTACAAACAGTCTAAGTATTGTTGAAATTAATGATGACAATGATGCAAACAATTAAAATAATGTTAAAAATCAAGTACATTGAAATTAAAGCAAATACAAATACTATCCATAAATAATATGATTGTTTTAATGAATATGAATGTAATGTTTAATATGAATGTAAATAATTGAATTGTATTTATATTTTGTCATGATCTAGTATAGCCCTTAACATATTTGAATAATAAAAAACCATGTAAACATGTATTTAGTTGTTGCTCGGAGTGTCAATAGATGTGAAAACCAGACTGATGGTGATAATTTTAATTCAAACATTATGAAATTACAAATTTTAATACTAAATTTCTAAGTTTTCACTTCTATCGGCAATCTCTCTATATATAACTGCCATATATATATATATATATATATATATTGCGATTTGCTAATTCTATTGTAGTAGGAAAATTTTATTGTGTCCCTTCCACATTTTAAAATTTCGTATAAAATTAAATGAGATGCATTTTTATTCCGTAAAATCCAATTGCTGTTTGTACCTATTCAAACCTGTAGTACGATTAAATAAATTTTTTTTTTATTCAAACTGCTTTTCAGCAAATCTTAAGTTCTCAAATATCGATTTCAATTTTTCAAAAACTTTAAGGACACCGTTCTTACTCACATAATAATTTAAAGAATTCGATTTCATTTGCGCAATTTTTTGAGATGGCTTCTAAAAAATTATCAATTTACCAGTTATCTTTTTTTGTAATATTTTCAGAAAATATTACACTAGTTATGACAATACATATTATTTTAAAATTATTTTTGCTTTCAGTTTGAATAGTTTGATTTTTGAATCTGTTTTTAGCATACTTTCCAAATTACATTATGTGGAATGAATATTAAGAAATGGACGAAAAAAGGAAGGGTGAAAAAAAACCCAACTTCTATGCAGTTAAAATTTGCTTTGAATTAACCTGTAAAAAAGAAAAATTCGATTTCGATTCAAAAATCAATTTTTTTTCATCCCCACTTAAAATATTTTGAAGTTATTCCTTTTCTCACCATCAAATAAATTTCCATTTTTCGTCGCTTAATTTAAACTACTTCAAATATAACTTTTTATTCCATTGAAAAAGGATTGTACTTAGATATATTTTTCCAATTAACTCATTCAAACACACAGACGAAGTTTCTAAAGATCTATCGACCTCAGGCATGTCTCTGAGTG
The DNA here is from genome assembly GCA_019973975.1 of Trichonephila clavata. Lineage (NCBI taxonomy): Eukaryota > Metazoa > Arthropoda > Arachnida > Araneae > Nephilidae > Trichonephila > Trichonephila clavata. Next base: position 2,041 of record BMAO01009537.1, on the reverse strand, counting down.
AACAAGAAATGTAAAGCAAGGTGGTGTTGTTGTGTCAACTTCTCAGAATGGGATATTTCAACTGCTAGTTGCGAAAGGATTTACGAATGATAAAAATGCGCAGCAAGAAATATTTAGTAATTAATACATATATTTCTTTTTTGAGACGGGATGCTGCTTTTTCTCGTCGTAATTTTCAAGTCTACAAATGTCAATCTTAAAAGTTAAACTATATTTTACTTTAGAGTTACGTTTAAAAAACGAATTAAAAAAAAAGGTCATTCATGTTTCTTTTAAAGAACACAGTTGTTGTTCTTTTCTACTATAGATAAAAGGTATTTATCATTACAGCTATGAAATTCTTTCGAAATTTGAAAAGTCTTTATCCTCCCCTTTCAGTGGTTTTTGTTCATCCTCAAAAATCCTCTGGAGAATCGACTTAGAAATGGAGTCAAGAGGGTTGGTGTTGACATGACCATTGGGCAGTCAAAAGTGATCTGATGAAAAAGCTTTAGCCAAAGTTATCTATGAGTTCTGTACTGTCAAATCGAGTGTCTCAGCAGTGTTTTACGAGATCCTTTAGTCATTCGAAAGAATTTATTTCCACGTGTAGAAAGAAGCCATGTTACGACGATCACAAGCGTTACAACATAGAATATATAATGCATGATTGAAGCAGTTTCAGCAGACTTTAATAGTAAATAGAAGCTTTTAATAGTGCTAAATCAGGATACCTTGCGTCTGTAGTTATTGAAGTGAAACTTCTTTGCGGACGGGAGTGAATGGGAAATTTACGCAGTTTTGCGTAACAGTTAAAAAGCGAGCGGAAGTAGTGATTCTCCCCATCCCTCCGAGAAGTCGCCATGGTGAGGAGATAGCGAGCAGGAGGAAAAGAGAGCGGGGGAGGAGGTACACCACGTGACTTCCGTCATATCCGTGAAAAAGTTGGACGATTGCTAAGGGGGAATTATGCATCAAAAGTATATCTTGCTGCTATGGACAAAAGGCGCTTAGGTATTGGTGACATTAAGTGGGTAGCCTTTCTACTCTCGTAACGAACTCGCGGGGTGTATTTTCGTAGTTTTTATGTAATATAAGCGTGCCACTTTCAACGAACAAACACCCCCAAAATATTAACATTATATGGCTCTTCCCGTTACGGAAGTGTCTGGGGCATTGTGTATATGTTACTAACGTTTGCGCTAGAATCGCTACGGATAGCGTCTTGTAAATAAATACAGTGACTTCTGTGAGTGATGCAATTTTATATTTATTAATTTTTATTTCCGATGAATCAAAATAAAATTCTGGTTAGATAGCCTAGAACAGATGCAAAAAGAGGAAAAGAGTTTTCGTTAAAAGAAAAAAAAAGCAAAACTAGCAGCAATTCCTGGCGAAAGTTTATAAATCACCAAAGAGTTCTATCGCAGCTGTTATCATCTTTATCCATACAGTTTTAGTGCTCTACACACCAGAGGCTGCTGCAATCATTGGATCCGATGATGATTAAAAGCCGATTATTTTAACTGGAGACTTTAATGATAATTTTGCTTCAGAAGAAGCAAAGTCACTCATTTAATTCTTGAAACGGACACTGAATTCGACAATGAATACTGATTCTAGAGAAGTAAAAACATTATACGGAACCACGATTGATGCAGTTTTCTCACATTTTCTTGATTGACTACAATCGAGGATTTTTATATCCTACTTTAGTTACCACACACCTATTGTGTCTTTCTTGGAAAATGATGCAGAAAATTGAATAAAAATATTTTCATACAATAAATGAAGTTCGAATTTTATTTGATTAAAGTTATCTCAGCAGTTTAATATAATTAGATCTATTCCTGCATTTACGGCCAACGTCGCCAAAGAAGTTTCACTTCTATTGTGTGGCTTTCCACGTTTTTTTTAATGAAAGAGGGAATTCTGCCTTATGTGTATGAATGCGTTCTAATGTATAACTATTCAGAATGACTGAATCAAACAGTGCATAATTAGGTACATTACACTTCAAACCGATAGGTCCGAGCATTTAGATATATCTAGACAGAGAACG
>BMAO01009536.1:0-22648 GCA_019973975.1 Trichonephila clavata | reverse complement strand
GATGTTTTTAAATAAAATTAAACCAGTATATTTAGAACTATGCAACAAACAGATATTAAGTAAGTGCTTACATGGACACACGCAAAATGCAAATGAGTGTTTTAACGGAATAGTCTGGCAAAAAGTTCCGAAAGAAGTATTTGTTCCTCTCAAAACAATTAAATTTGGGTCGTATGATGCTGTTATACATTTCAATGAGGGATTAAATGGGTGCCTCAAAGTTTTTAATAAGATGAATATTGAAAATCCTGGGGTGTTTACTTTACGGGGATATAAACATTTAGATAAATGCAGAATCCGTGAATCGATTCATAACGCAGACCCCAAAACAAAGAAACATAGGAACATTTTAAGAGCCCTTAAAAAGAAAAAAAAATATTGTTTTAGAAGTTAAAGATGGAGAGAATTATAAATCAGGTGCATTTTAATAAGAAAGTAAGTGTTTTTCTTGTAATCAGATTAGTTTAATGTTATTTTTGTCGTTTTCTCAAAATGAGATTTTTTACATTTTTTCTTACCGCAAAACACAATATCTCAAAAAGTTATGCTTGGATGAAATAAAAATTTTATATATATGTTTTTTAAATACTAATACAGGGAATAGACCACTCTTAAGATTTTATGTTGAGTAGACATTTTTTTATACAGCAATAAAGTGAAAATTACAATAGCTTTTAAAGAAAATTTCAACATTAAGAAGCTCGAAACACAATAGCTTCTCACGTAATGGTTATATTACCAAAATAAGTGTCTATTCCCTAGATAAGGTTGTATGCTATATTATTCAATTTACAAAATGTCAATATATTTGTTTTATTTTCAGTTATCATGTTTTGCGTAAAGTCTTATTTTTGCTTATTTTTTCATAAAATACCCTTTCACAGAAAAATTGTGCACTAATAAGACTTTACTTGGGTGTTTTTCTGATTTTAAAGACCCATAAGGTCATAAAATATGCATTAACAGGCAAAATTCAGGTTAATTCAAAAAATTTTCTTCGAAGGTGTTCTGTTACCTTAAACCAGCATGCATGGAAATTGTTAGACTTATGCTTGAAACCAATGAAGTTAAGGAAGTGAATAAAGTTTCGTTGTCTGCTGATACTGTTAAAAGACGTATTCACGATATGTCAAGCGATATTTTAGGAACACTGATTAAAAAACTGTTATCGGCTGAAAAATTTGCGCTTCAGATCGATGAATCAACTGATATTAAAAATAAAGCACAGCTGATAGCCTATTGTACGTTTCGTTGACGAGGACTTTATTAAAGAACATTATTTATTTTGTAAGGAGGTTCCAGAGCGAACTACCGGTGAAGAAATTTTTCGAGTAACCAATGATTTCTTCAAAATATGTTATATTCAATGGAGCAACTGCATTGCTGTTTGCACGGATGGCGCTGCGGCAATGACGGGTAGTAAAAAAGGTTTTGTCTCTTGTGTAAAACAAAAAAAATCCGACTGTACAATTTACACACTGCTGCATACATCGAGCAGCATTGATGGTCAAGAATTTGCCGGAACTTTTGAACACGATGAATGAATGCATTAAAATCATAAACTTAATTAAATTAAGAGCCATAAATTCGCGAATTTTTGTATTACTTTGTGCAGAAATGGGAGCCGAATATAAATCCTTATTATTTTATACAGAAATTCGTTGGCTATCCCGAGTCAAAGTTTTGGCTAGATTATTTGAGCTTCGTCACGAGGTGCGTGAATTTCTTTTAACACAGAATATGTTCGAAATATGCCAGTACCTCGATGATGATAACTGGATAGCCAAACTTGCATACATGGCTGATATATTCGAGCATTTGAATGAACTTAATAAAAAAATGCAAGGTCGAAATGAGAATATTTTGGCGTGTTCCGACAAATTACAAGGATTTATTAAAAAACTCGAACATTGGCAGAAAGAGTTGCAAAAAGGATGTTTGGAAATGTACCAAAGGACCAATCATATTACAATTGAAAACAAACAATTAATTGTGGATCTGGCCCAACAACATTTAAGTATGCTTCAGCAGAAATTTGTTCAATATTTTTATTCCATTAACACGGAACAATACGATTGGATTCGAAATCCTTTTGCAACCAATGCAATAAATTCTACGGAAGCACTGCCTCTGCAAATTCGAGAGGAATTTACAGATTTAAATAATGACATAACTTTAAATTTATACTTCTCCGAAGTTCCATTAGATGTTTTCTGGATTTACGTTAAAAAAGAATATCCTCCCATTTCCTACAAAGCAATCTTAACATTACTTCCATTTTCAGCGAAATATTTATGTGAGCAAAGTTTTTTTCAACTCTTGTATTAATTAAAAATGATAAGCGGTCATGCTTAAAAGATCTTGACCAAGAACTTCGGGTTGCATTGTCAAATATTGAACCAAATATAAAACTTTTGTGTTCATTGAAACAAGCGCAGGTATCGCATTAATAATTATTATATATGATTGCGTAGAAATAAATATGTTATGGTTTTATGTATGTATACTCAATTAAAAAACAAACATTTATTGTAAAATTTGTGTATCAACTAATACCTATATACTTTAGCTTTTGGTGTGCCGCGGAATTCTAGAAAGAATTTTGGTGCGTCGTAGGTGAGAAAAGGGTGCTGAGCACTGCTTTAGAGGCTGCCGGTTAACTTGGGTTTTACGAAAATTTTCGATCATTGGGATCCGTATAACCTGAGAGCTAAGCAATGTGATGATCAAATCGTCTTCTGTATTTCCTTGGTTACCCGGTACAAAAATGACCCATTCTTGACATTAATTGTAAAAGGAGAGGATTAGGGAATTATGTATTGCAACTTATAGCGTAGTAGAACTGTGTGTCGTCTTTCTGATTCACCTACATCCACTTCAAAAGCTGTACTTCATTTGAAGAAAGTGTTATTGAGTGTGTTGTGGGATGTGCATTGAATAATTCTTTGGAAACTACTGCCACTCAACCGAATGATCTGTGCCGTCTCGTACTGTATAAAGTTATACAAACTACATGCAAATTTGTTCTCATCAATCTTCGTTACTTCATCACAATAATACTGTGTCATATGTTGCTGTCAATTGCCAAAAGATAATGGGATTTGGTTTGAAGCTTTTCCCCAATTATCCTTATTCTTCTGACTTGAAACCAACTGACTGTCACCTATTTAATGCGTTGAACAGTTCCATTCAGTCAGAAAATGTTTGATGATCTTAGTGCTGTGAAAACTGCCGTCCAAGATTTGTGACTCGAAACCGCCGGAATTTTACCACCCCGTGGGATTTATCTCCAACCAGAAAGATCGCAAGAGGTCATAGATAGAATGGAGATATTAACAACCATAGGTAATGACCATTTCGCGTTTATTTGCTTTTCTTTATGGGTAATATAAAAGGGTAGAGCTTTTGCACTCACTCAAAATTAACAGTAAGTATTAACGCAATATTTTTTTTAAATAATTGGCAAGAATGTCTATCGTTTTATATACATATTGGAAAACTGTATATAAACTTGCATATATGATGATTGTATAAGATCTTGTGCACCTTTTTGGTTCAATTGGGCATTTTTACGTTTTAATATAATGTTATATTTCTAGATTTAAATGATAAACATAAATATTACGTGTTGAAATTTTTAAAAATGATAATTTTACCAGTGATGATTTTAATAATGATAATAATCATATATTAAAACGAAATTTTTGTACAGACAGATCTCTTACTGTTCTTATTGGTACTAAAATAAGTATGATATTCTTATTTAATAAGGAATAAGGTCAAAATAGGGGGCTCTGTTATTTCTTAAAATAAGTAGTGAATTTCATCATTTTTTTGTTTTGTTTCCAGTATATATAGAGTTGCCTATCATATAATTTTATGTAAGTAATGTTTTGATTAAATTTTTAACAAAAAATACACTTATTATTCATTTACTTCAGATTTTTAATCATCCTTAAATATCTTGAAATTTATCAAACAGTCGAAACAGAAAAGTTATATTATTAAGTTTGAGTTTCTTCTAAAAAATAATTTCAAATACCATGTAATTTTAGTTTAATAAAAAACCATTGCTTACTTTTTTATTAAAAATAAAGTAACGGAATTACATAATAATTCCTTGATTTTGCATACTAATGGATGCATTATTAAGAAATAAAAGAAAATCAAAGTTTTATTCAAAACAAGCGGAAATTTTCAATTAAGGTTTTTGAAATTTACCATCAAAATTTAAGACATCATTTGGTAAAAAATCATTGAATTAAAAAAGTATATTATATATTTATATACCATTTGTAATTTTTAATATCTAAGTATTTCATTTAAGTTTTATTTTTCATTTTTATTTTTATGTTAAAATTTAACAGAAACTAGAAACTTATTTTACATATGTTTTATTTATTTCCTTTTATAATCACATTTTCTTAGCTCTTTGAATACTATTTAAAAAATCTTGCTATAATTAGCAAGATTTTCATTTACCTAATTTTTTAAATACATGTGTTTGTTTATTAACTTAGATTAAAAGGAAACCATTTTTATCACAGGTATTTATTTATTTTCTGAATAAACTAACGTACTTTTAAAAAGCATTTAGTCTTAATGAGTACCTCGTAATTCTATTCCACCAAAACCACAAATGAAATCTTATCTCTTGAGTTTAAAGAGAAACTAAAAAATCAACACATTTTAAATTTCATAAAGCAACATAATTTCTAATTTTTAGTTAAATGAGCTGTATACTTTGTAATAAAACCAAATTTTTTATTCCCTTTGAATTGATAATTGAAAAAGAATAAACTTTCCATTCAAGTTCCATGTCATAAGAAGCGTGTGGAACATTTTGGAAGTGAAAGTGTAATTAATTTCCTAGACAATTAGACGAAACTGGTTAGAAAATTTCTTCATTTAATCTGCAGACAAAAAATTTAAAAGACAATTTTTAAGTATTAATATAATATGTGAATAGTTCCAGAGTAGTCTTTTGATATTTTTTTTCTAAATGTCACAAATTTGCTTCGCCTTTCAATCAGAAAACATATGTGCTAGAATTACTTCCAATTACTCTTTCATATCTCTCTTAATATTTTTTTTCTGTAACTCATTTTCTAATTTACTTTTATTTTTGATATTTGAAACCAAAAGTATCATCAAAAGTAAAAGCTTTAGATCATTTTTACGACAACCTAAGTAATGTAATGTACGCATATTTCTGAAAGAATGAATACTTTTCAGTTATAAAAATTTTGTTCTAATTTAGAGTCATTACAATCTTCTTAGTTGTTATGTTGCTTCTTTCAAAAAGAAAAAAATAGTAAAGAGATTTTAGAATAAGCTACGCAGTTGTACATTATTATTTTTTGAACATGTTTCATGTTAAATGCTTTTAACAAGTACCGTACATTTATACAGAATTTGTTTCGCAAAGATGCATGGACAGTTAGTAAAAAGTCAGTACTGAATAAATATTTTTATTAGATTTGAAATTTTTGAGTTAAAGTTAAATAATTTAAACATTGCTTTTGTAAGAAATGAAGTATTTTTATTTAACGTTAAATAAAAGCATTCTTTTTTCCTGCAAAACATTAAGAATTTCTTGGGTAACTTGCAGTAAAATTTAGTTTGTAGCCTGTACTTTTTGAGTAGTTTATTTATTTATTTTCACCTTATTTCATAAATCCCACAGTGTTTTGATTAAATTTATTAACTATACTCTTATAATATTTATGTTTTAGCTACTTATTATTTTACTTCCAATATCACTCTATATCAGTGCTTCTCAAACCCAATATTCATTCATAATTTTCATCGTGCCCCCCTTCATCCAATAACAATGTATATTTAATTCAACAATACTATACAGTAAAGCTAAACCCACAGTACGAATTTAACCTCTTAGTGCCGCCGGCGTGTATATAAACGTCTCGCTCAGAGAGTATATTAATTGCCCCGGACGTATATATACGTCTTTCCGAAGTACGATCTTTTCTGTGCACTCTTATCCATATTATTCCAAAGGCTTTGGGATGCAATAAAATGACCTTGACAGTGTTGGAATGATTTACTTATTTCAGAGGATTTAATTTAAGGGATTAATTGTAACCCGTACAAATTATCAAAACAAGTGTTAATTTTTGTTTTTAATTTTATGTATGACAAGCCTATATAGGGCCATTAGTAATTATTAAACTTGGTTTTAACTTAACATCGTTAAATTAATTATAAAATACATTGGGCAATACTGATGTATTTATAAGTGTACTATATCAGTGTAAATGAGTATTTTATTATTTATTATGTCAGATTGTATTTTATTTGTTTACTTTCAGTTGATTAATAATTTTTTAAATAATTTTTTATGCTCGACTTTTCAATAGAATCGCACCCTCCCTTGTAGAGTTATCACGCTCCCTAGGGGGGCGCGCCCCACAGTTTGAGAAACACTGCCCTATATACTGTACAGAAACGAAAAGTATCATAATATGAGAAACAATACCTTAGGACAGTGGTTAAACTGTAGTTCACGGACCCCTAAGAGTACTCAGTGTCATTCTAGGACGTCCGAGAAAGTTTCTCATTTAATGTTAAATTACGCGGACCGTCGCCAAAAGCCCTCGTGTAGCTGAACAGCGCGACGTTAATATTCGCTCACTCACTCACTCATTTAATGTTAAGATTTTTCTCTTTTACAGACTTTGAAAGTCCTCGTAGAAAAATTGAAAGATGCACCATACTGGGCTAGATCACTAAATTTCAATATTGAAAAAGACTCCACTGGAACTCATGAATTTCGATTAAGAATAGTTATTCAATCTTTTTATTGTCTCCATCTACATGATCATTACGACTAAGCAATATTTAAAAAAAAATTCAGGAAGACATTTAAAAAGATCAAGAATTGAATTCATAGTGTTAACCTCTGCAATTTAAATCACTCAGTCATGTATCAGGAAGGGATGTTCATAACCTTGGGGTTCCACGATGTTGGGCTGATCATGACGGGGTCCGCAGTGTTAGAAACTTTAAAAACCACTGCCTCAGGAAAAGTGATAGCAAATTTAGAAAAATAAACTTAACTTAGCGGAAATCTGGAACAAAAAGTTTTCTATGAATTTATTTTTATAACAAATATCTTTTAAATGAATCGAAAACTTTTGGTTAAAAATGTGAAGATTGGTTTAATACTCTTTTAACATCTGAAATCTTACTTTTGCTTTATTTAAAAAAATATCTGTTTTATATATAAATTTGATTGTTTGTATATTTATTTTGTGACTTACACAAATCTCCATCGTTATTCTTATAGCGCTAAATTCTGGCAGATGAGTTTCATAATGGTTTTAAATGATAGAAAAAAAGATTATAAGTGAAGTCAAATTTTGTTATATGATATAATTTAATTATCCTCGTGCACTAACTCCCTTAAGAGTTTATGATATAATGCTAAATTTGAATTGGTTAACTTCTCATTCATTTATTTAAAAGTATTCATTGATGGTTCTCTTTTTCTATTTCGATTTTTCCTTATTCGCTTACCGAGTCCTGAAGAAGAAAATTCAGTACCTTCAAAGTGTACTAACTCCACTTTGTGCGTCATATATCTGAAATAATTATTTTTCCCTCACTGAGCTCCGTTTTAATATTTGCTTATTAGCATTTTTCCTTCCTTTTAAATTTTTCATATGTTGATTTATCCTTTGCTTCGTCATTCGTGTTTTTAGACACACCATGCAGAATGAGCCGATGCATGTTAAATATATCAAGGCTGAATTCTCCCATTGGTTTGATAGCTATGAGAGAGGGGGGGGGGTGTATCAGGTGTTGTCCTTATTCCCTTATTCCTTGACCCTCGTCTTACTTTACAGTGCAAAGTTATTATGGTTCATGAGTAAAATTCCATGTTTAGATGTGTATGATATTTTTTCTTCATAAATATATGTTGATTTAGTAGAGTTTGCTTATAAAAGGGATGTTTTCTTTTTATAGTTTTATTCATTTACGTTATTTTATCGAAAGGATGCAAGTAATGTACTGTATTATTATTTAAAATGACTCTTTCAACCAAATAATAGTATTCAATGGTATTAATACCCGCATAAAAATAGAAAAAAAATATTTTAGAGTATTGCTTTAAGGGTGGGGTGGACATTAAGTCGATCGCGATCGACCGGTGGACCACCGAGACATTTTGGGGTGACCGCCTTTACTAATGCTTAAGTTGTGCATACTAAAAAAGCGCATTTGTGGAACAGCGATGCCAACTAATCTAGAGTCAACAATCTGGGTGGACCGCAACACCTTGAAAAAGTTAGAAGTAGCCAGTACCCAGGAAAAGTCTGCCCACCCCTGCTTTAGGGCATAGGTTCCCAACCTTTTTTGAACTGGCGCCCCCTTTTCTAGTGAATATTTCCATACTGCCCCCCTCCCACTCTAGAGAAATAAGAGTATACATAATATACATGGTGAAAACAAGGGTTAAATTTTGAAAAATTATCTATTGCAAATAGAAAAAAAATATTTTAATTCAATTTTTTCCCAAAGCCCCAATTTTTTACTTGAGAATCTGAAATAGCTATTGACACAAATATATTTAAAAGTGCAATACTATATATTTTAGTTATAGATAAGATATTATTGCAATTGAAACGCCTACTGAATTTCTTCTTCATTTAAAAGAGTGGAATACAAATCTTAGCTTACCTGTTATAAAGACAGGCAGGGATTTCGATAATACGAAGTAATTCATAATAAACTATTGCTAAACATATAAATTGCCATGTTTCAGTCCTTTAAAGAATCACACGTTAATTCCTGGTCAATATATTTAATTATGTTTCTTGGATAATATATGTAATGAAATGCACTGGACGAAACTTTTTTCCTACTGCTCACAGACAAAGACAACACGTGCACTACATAAATTAAAATGCACTATATCATTCAATCTATGTAATCTTTAAGTCTTTCATCCACTTCCCGAACTACCGAAATATGTGAATTTTCGTACATGTGACGTAGAAATGATTTGGAATACATGCAATTAACATAAGGTAAAAAGTATTAAAGTTTATTTTTGTTGCTACATAATCAGCGTGTTTTTTTAGTCTTTTGTAGACTATATGTGGTTAATCTGCCCAAGCCCCTCCATGCCATCTCAAAGTCCCCTAATTTTCTCTGGGTCTTTTCTGCCCCCTTGTAAACCTCAAACGCTCACAAGGGGGCGTTATTGCCCTAGTTGAGAATCTATGCTTTAGGGAATATATTCCTTGAAGAATCTGAAATAGTCCGAAGTATTTATAGAACCACCAAAAGTATTCAACCAAACCCTTTTTTTACCATTGCTCCACAAATAGCACTCTTATTATTCTCTTCTCTTCTTCAACGCAATTTCCCAAATCACAGTAATTTTTTTCAAGCATCGCAATCATCACGAATCATTACGTTTGTTCGAAGTTCCATGAATCGACATTTGCGGATAGCGAGAGCCATTAATCGCCTCTATCTCTTCTTTGTATATTTTTTGCCTCCACCACACAGAAAAGAAGAAGCGGCAGAGAACACAATGCACCGCAGAATGAATGATGCGATGAGAAGGACACAAAATTCTCTACCAACTTCTCATACTTTTCTCTCTGATTCTTTCATGCATAGGAGAGTAACGAATTGTTGTGGTCAACCCGAAGGCTTACGGATAAGCCTGGAAAGAAATAGCGTTTTCTCTTTCTTTTTTGATTCTTTCGTCGGTGAGGTAGATTGTGGATTACTTGAGTCTGACTGAGGAGGATTCTGTGCGTATGATAAATAGATTCGAATATATTACGGACAAAAGCCGATGGACTGGAGTGATGAGTAGATGAGTTTATATTTGGTGAGTTATGTGCCTTTCAAAAAAAAAAAAAGTTGGGTATCTATACTTAGAGAGTGTCAGTGCTTCTTATAAAATATTATAATACTAAAACAGCGTGAATGCATTATATATAGCGAAAATATATGTGAAACATCGGATAGATATGCGAAGTTTATTATTATTTGTAAGACTTCATACGGAGCGTTATATAACTACCATGTTGACTAGTTATGAAAAACTTTGTATGAGTTCTTATAGGAAATGGATTATTAATATTAAAAAAGGTCATGAAAACAAGTATATTCTATTCTTTGAATTATAATTACATAATTATATTGTAAGAAATATTTGAGATTGTGTGTCATTTTATGTAGAATTTTTATTAGTAAAGAAATTATGCGTGATTGGAGTATTTTCAGTACAAAACTGGATTAAATGAACCTTTTTACTAACATCGTTCTACTTTTAAGGCATCATTTCCCAAATCTAATTGATTATTTTCTTACCATTATTTTTTTTAATATTAATAACTTAACACAGCATCTCTCAAACTGCGTGGCGCACTCCCTTAGAGAACCGCGTGATAATCTCAAGTGGGGATGCGAACATATAGAAAAGTCGGAAACAAAAGATTACTTAAAAAAAAGTATTAATTTATTGGAGGAAGCAAACCAAAAAAAAATCTTAACATAATAAAAAAAATACACATTTACACTGATATAGTACGTTTATATATGTATCAGTACTGTGTAATGTATTAAATAAATTAATTTAACAATGCCACGTTAAAAAAAGTTTAATGATTACCAGTGATTTCACGGGCTTATCATATATAATATTACGTAGAAAATTTCATACTTACCTTGATAAGTTGTACGTTTTGCAGTTTTAGAATCAAAATTTAATATTATTGAATTCATTACATCTTTATTGAATTCCTTATGCAGATTAGGTCAGCTATATATAGTATAGGTTTGCTAACTAGTGAGTAAGATAACGGAGAATAGATGAATAGATGGAGTTGCCTCTAGATTGGAATACCAGAGAAGCTGTTGAAAAGGAAAGATATCTATCGATCAGGTATTAGTTATATTGATTGAGCCTTTCGGCTTTAAATTGTTAAAGATATTTAAGTGACGATAGGTCACATAGCTGCATTGTAAATAAAATTTTTGAGTAGTGATTTGATCCATAAAATGTCGATCAATTGATTAAAAGCCTTCTCAGAATTATCGCCTCTCGTAGCAAAATTCCCTCTGCTCTTTCTGGAAACATCTCCTCCAATTTGATGAACTGAATTGTGTCAGTGATAATTAGTGTGCTGAATAAATAGTTAAAAAGTATTATGTCGAGTCGTCCTTCACTTCCTCTCACACCTCTAGCCGGGTCTGAGAGTAGGTCCGGAGTGTTACACATTTATTAAATATCTTCCAATTTTCTTACATACTGCCTTCCTTAAAGTCACTAGCGAAGGAAAATTACAGGGGAAGCTTGATTTTCCTGAAAACAATGTTTAAACACGCAATCTGAGTTTCTAAGACTATATAACTATATATATATATATATATATATATATGTGTGTGTGTGTGTGTGTGTATATACATATGTAACTGTCACTTACGTCATTACTTGGGGTAAGCCAAAAGTAATTAACAGAATCTCGGGGTAAATTAATATATTTAATGACATAAGATAACACAGTTACAAAGGACAGACACTTAGACAATCACAAGACAAACATTTAGAGGAAATAAGTGAAAATAAGTAAAGTTTACATAGTCCAGGATTGGACATCGAAATGGGGAACGCACGCTTGTCCAGATCCAAACTCTCTCTGACGGTACTACAGTGTTTCGTACAGTAACACTTCCGGTCCAAGCCCATATTGTAATGTGTAATGGCGGCACCTACATTTCGGTCTTGGAACTATACCGTGCGCACATATATATATATATATATGTGTGTGCGTATATATATATATATATATATACATATATATATGTATATATATGTATGGAAGAAATTTATATAAAATATAGAACATAACAGGGAAAAAAAATTAAGATCAAATCTAATGAAATACAAATAAGAACCTAGCGAGTCAAAATGCAATTTCGGACTTAGGACCGAATAAGTGGGGTTAAACTAGTTTGAAGGCGCCAACCTTCCCCCTTTGCAACTCGGTAGGAAAGACCAAAATAAAATAAATAGAAATTTAAAGTATAAAAATTATAAGTATAAAAAATCCAAAGTATAAAAAAATCCAAAGTATAAAAAATCTCATAGAAATATGAAAGAACAACCGACTACTATTAAGAAAAAATTCTCCCAAAATGTTTAAGCAGAAAAATATCAAAAGAATTACCCAGTAAAAGGATTCTTCTAAAAAGATTTTAAAACTTCTGCTCACAGAGCTTACTCCAGGAGATCCAACACTCTTGAAACCGATGGAAAGCTTATATATGTTGTGTTAAAAATCTAAATTGCACTTAAACGCATCCTTTATACCAGCTTGTAAGGAAGACGCCAAGAAAGATTACATTCAAATTTAGTAGGCTATATCTTGGTTGGTTGTCACAAATGTAGAAAATTGGTTGGTTGTCAAAATGTAGAAATTTGGTTTGGTTGCTAAAAATGTAGAAATTTTTCATATTATAGGATTTTTAAGAAGGGTGTTTAAAAAATAAACTGTGTGAAGAGTGTTAAAACAGAATCTTCACAGCAAAACCACTAAAATGCTGACTTTGAAATCCTATTGTTGTATGGTCGTTTTGAAATCAGAAATAGTAAGACGATTAATGTATTTGTGATGAATATATGTTCTTAAGAAGTTAAAAGGATAGTCATGATCTAAGCAGCATTGGAAGAATTTCTTGATATTATTAAATTTATCTATTTTGTTGGTAGTTAAGTTATCGTTCCTAAGTAAAAAATTCAAAACAACATTTCTGTAAATTGATAGATGCAAATTGCTGTTCCATACAGGAATTTTAATTACATGGAAACTAAAAGAATCTCTTTTGTCATAAATGTTACAGACAACTCTATTGTCAATAAGATGCAAGTCTAAATCTAGGAATTCAACCATATTAGAGTTAAAATTAGTTTTAAGAAGGTTGAGATTGTCAGGGTAGAACATAATATTTGGTTTGAATTCACTATTTTTACCAAAAACTATTACATCATCTATATAACGGTATAATAAGAAAGAATCATCAAAAATATGATCAATTTCAAAAAAATGTAAATATAAGTTAGCTAAACTATTACTGGCAGGACCACCCTGAGGTAATCCTCTGATCTGTTTAAAAAGATTTTGATCAAATGCTATGAAATTTTCTTGTAAAACAAGATTAACCAGGATATCAAATTTTTCCTTTTTCATTGAATTATGCAAATCATATTTATCATAAATTAAATGTAGAACTCTAATCATATCATCTATATCAATAGAATTGAAAAGGTCCTCGAAGTCAAAGCCGTGCATGGAAAAAACTGTCATATCCTTCGTGACTGTAACAATCTCTAAGCTATTTTTAATTATTGCTGTGTGTTGAAAGCCATCGATAGTATTTTGAAGAAGGGATTGTAAAATCTTCCCAGACTTCCTTATATATGTATTATACCCATTAGTAATACTACGGAATTTTATTGGATTTTTGTGGAATTTTGGTGTTAAAAAAATTCGTGGGTATTTAATAGTTTTGAGATGAATATTTAATATTTTGTTTAAAGCCAAAAGACGATTATCATCTTCTCTATTACTGTGAATCGACTTTTGAAATGCATTATTCTTTAAAATATGATCACTTAATAATTTACTATAAAAATATTTACATATTATTGCATAATTAGCAGAGACTTTATCAACATAAGTTATCACGAAATCCTTTTGAATATTATCTATCGATACTTTAAGGTCTTTATACATAATTTCATTTTCAACGCTGAAATCCAAATTTCCAATTTCTATTGCTACAAGAGATCTAAATTGATTGAATTATATATATATATATATATATATATACTATTAAAAATTAACTTATTATTGGCCTATACTGGTTTTTCTTCTATTTTGCTTTGCTTATTTAGATTTCTAGCAATTTATTTAATGTACACATATACAAGAGATTTATTAGGAAATCTACAGTTTCAATGAGCTATAAATAAAGAGAAACGTAAGATATTATACGTTTCCTGTAACAGAGTTTAAGGGACTATTTTAAATTTTGCTAAAGACCGTCTTAGAGGTTCTATGTGTAAGCCTTTAGTTACGCGAGATACATCGGCCCGGTAATCCATTTCAGCACAAAAGTGTGTTAAGGTATCTAAATCGTCCATTGATGGCAATTTGATACGCTGTTTCAGTTCCGCTGAATCAACAGAAAGGGGAGGGACGAATACCTCGTTCCTTTCCCATTCATATAGAATGCTATCACAAGGTGTTAAGTAAGGAATTTTGGGTGTCCATTGGATGAATGGCATGTTGTACTATACAGCTCATCCAATCCATCAGTGACAGAGATGTTCATCTAGGTAACTTCACACGTAGGTTGAACAGTGTAATGTTGCACCATCCAATAGGAGAAATATGTTGCTGATGTTTTTATACAAATAAGGCATCACTCAATGTTTTAACATATCCAAGAAAAGTGAATCCCTTGACAAAAAGAAGGGGCCTAGCACTTTCGTCCTGGACACTGCACAGCACACAGTTATCTTAGGAGAATCTTGCACGTGTTGCACTTTTCTATTGCCTTCATCACTTCGTCATTGGAGAGAGACAAACGAAGACCACATTTACCTTTCAGTTCACTGAGCTGCTGCGTGTTTTTGACTATTTCTGTTTTACAGCAACAGTAAATTGTATGCTTCTTTATGAATCCCCCTGTACACATACACACATGTAACGAAACCAAGATTGAAAATAAGCTCTCCTATGGGCTTTGAGGTTTAAAAAATGCAACGATGGCTGTTAAAATTACCAACGACATGGATGTATTCAAATGTAACCATTGGTAAACCATATCATCATACCATGCAGCTCCCGAATGCAATTTTATTGTTGAACGTATCATTGCCACCTCGAGTCTCTATGGTGCGTATTCAAGGGAAGCCACAATAATGGACGTCATCCTGTATTGTTTGAAATACGCTCTAGTACTAACCATTTGCATATTTAATTTTTTGTTCCTTTCACTCCAGTTTGATATTTTGTACTCTCTCTTCCATAGTGTCACAGTTTTAATATGACCACCAGTGTGTATTTATATACATACTAAAAACAAACTTAACGTGATGTACACGTAACTGCAGTTATATATGTTTTTCATGCCTGAATCGTTTAATCGCATTTCTGTCTAAGTATATATCATTAGGTTTTAAAACTAAAGGTACCAATATAAATTTTATAACCTTTTTATTGCACTTATTTAAAGCTTTTTTGAAACTTTGAGGTATTTTTGGTCTCAATTTTGTAGAAATAAAAGGGCCGTTTGATTACCCTAAATTCCGTTGCATCACGCGCACTTTTAACACTAAAAATAAGATCAAAATTTACGGGTGCCCGTTATACACCGGATATAAAATTGATAACTTCAAAAATAAAGATGTACATAAAAAAATTAAATTTCTATATAGATTGGAATACATTTTATTCCAAAGAAATGTTATTCCTAATGAACTAAAAAAGCTGTAAACCTAGAAGTATACAATTTTTTTCAAAAACGGTATAATACTTCGAGTTGTTTAGTTCAAAACATTAGATCATTGCACATATACATTTCAAGTTTCTTCATAAAAGGAAGGATGCGTGTTTTATGGTGAATGTAACTCAAAATTAAAAAATGCAGCTTGAAAGTATAGGTGCCCGCTACACTATACACTGGATTTTACGGTTTTTAAAAATATATTTTCAGGGCCAATATATTTTGTGAAACTACGAGACAGATCAGAATTAAATAAATTATTTCGTTCCAATTAGACCGTATTACAAAGATTCAAATTGATGGATATATCAAAAGTAATCACGCTTCTAAGGAAAACATCAATCATTTTTAAAAAGTGGGAAATAGAGTAAGTTTCAACTTGGCAAAAGTGACTAACAAAAGCACGAGTGTCTAACTTCGGATGAAATTTAACATATCCTAATTTAATCCAATATCAGATATTCAATCAGAAAGAATATAAAATTCCATATATTTCCCATTGTATAAGCTCAAAAAGGATCGCTCTTCCTGATTCCTTCTGATTTCTTTTGAGATGAAAATTTTTAAAATATTAAAGAAATTTCGAAAATTAGAAAATGCAATTTATTTCAGTTTTAAATTTATGGGCAAAATCCAATTTCGGGAAACGAACGTAAATTTGCTAAAATATTCAAACTCTATAGATATTATAAAATCGCAGTTAATGATAAAAATAAATTTGAACCCATGAGTGTTTTATTTAACATCGAGAAAAATATGGCTGTCTAATAACTCCACTAACGAACTAAGATTTGATGCACTCCCATCGCATTATATACATTCACTTTTAATGAGTTAATGATACAGTCAAGAAACTAATTTCACTAATAAACCACCAAAGCATTATAAGCATTGACAAATATTTTTAAAGATGGTGAGACAATTTAAATTGAGAGTGGAAACAAGCCAACCTATCTCCATTTCACGCTCAGGTTTACAAGGCAGAAACTAAAACGGTGTGTTTAATCAACACTTGCTGAAATATTACGTGAACTGACCCAATAAATCGTGAGGCAACTACGCAGAAAGGAACCTCTCCCTCCTCTGAGTCTTGTGCAAGTGCCAAAATCGTAAAAGCGGACGATTATTCATTCGTCCTTCCCATTGTGTCTTCAGGCTGAATCCCAACAATCTGTTTTCTGATTGAGGCTAACCTAGCGGAACACTTGAGTCAACATCGCTCGCTTAAATCTTTAGACAGGGACGTTGCTATAAACCTCTCTTTCTCTCTCTCAAACCACCCCAGTTTCTCCATCCTTCAAAAGATTGAGAAAGCTCTTACTCGACCCCCTATACCACCCCTTTTACCCCTCTTGGAGAGGCTCTGATTCAAAGGGAAAAGGAGAGAGATTTGTTCCCGAAGCCTTGTGATTTTGGGAGGGAAATCTCTTCTCCAGAAGTTCCTTTTCCCGAATATAAAGGACTTTGAAGTTTATTCAGATGCTAAGGGTTTGGCTTTGTTAAGAAGAGATTTTGGAAACGAGCGAATACTATTTGACGCTGAATTTGGTATGCGAGTTAAACTGCTATTGTTTGAAATTAATGATTGTGTTTGATGAAAAGAGATTAGATATACATATTGAACTGCATGAATTGATTGCTCATGCTGGAATTGTGGAGTGTATTTCAAGTTATGTTTTAATTAAAATGTGAATAAATATACGAGTTGGAGAAAATAAATAAAGTAAATTTTAGAAATTCCGGTTACTTTGAAATTAAATTTAACTTTAAAAAATAAAGTTCTTAGTTGAAAATTTCTCTGAAAAGACTACAGTTTAGATTCTTTATTAATTTCGTTTTTAAGGTACGTTTCTATGTTTTTAACCATGATTTCAAAAAAGGGTATATTTTTTTTAATATTTAGTTTCACTTGTATTAGAATACTCATATAAATTTTATTTGCGTATACTTTGACATGAAAAATTATTAAAATGCAATTGTTTGGCAAAAAAGAAAGAAAGAATGATAATTTTTCAAAATATTCTCTTTTTATGAAAAAATTTTCTGTAATAACAATAGTTTGGCTATATATAGTTAAGAGTTCTATTCAGAGCCTAGAACTAGAGTGTTTTTGGTAATATATAATTTACATGATTTTATTTACATTTTAATGTATCAAAGTAGATAAATTGTAAAAAAAACTCCCGTTAATTATTTGCATTGATAGTAATTCTGAAAATAGTATGAGTTCTTTATGAAGAAATAAACGCTCTATTATTAATTTTATAAATTTCGGCTGTTTCTTTGATTGATACTTGAATTAGTATTTCATATATTTTGTTATATTTTCAGTCCTTTGAAACAAATAAAAGGGATCAAAATGAGGGCTAGGGAACGGAGAACAAATTATACAAAGTAATATGTTATATCAAGTATCAGATACTCGCAAAAAAACTAGATTATTTTGTTTTTAAGTTTTACAGTATTAGTTTATGTTTATTGTGTGTTTCCAAATCAGGTAAATGAGAAAAAAAAGTATTCGACTGAAAAAATATACGTACAAATTATTCGAAATACATTTACAATTTTCTTCTGAAATTTATAAATTTATGTTAAAATTTTTATCAAATTTAATTTAAAATTTTAAACTCAGTTTTAATCTAAAGTACAAAATTATGTCTTTTAAAAAGAGAGGTTAACTGCTACCCTTTTATACAATATTATTTTTTAATTTAAAACATAAGTGTTAGGTATGTTTATATTTAAATCAACTCTGATTTTTTATATAATCAGAAATCTTCTCTGATTGTATCGAACATAGATTTGCTCTCTTTTTTAATGGTACTATACTACTGCTAGTTTGTTTGTTTTGTAAAGTTATTCACATTTTGTTTACTAAGTATAATTACTTGAATATTCAAGTATTGATAGTTTTTAATTCATCCCTGATCTAGTCTGAATGTTATAATAATTGTGTTAATATAAAAGTGTAATTATACTTTCGCAGTTCAAACGGCACTTGAAATTTTACTACTGGCATAAATAACCATTGAAAATTTAGAGTAAGATATTGAATTAGATTATTCTAATTCACTGAACTGCTATTTCGTAGACTCACATTTCAAAAGAGAATGAATATATATATTAAAAATTTCTTTTAGTAAAACCCCACTTTTTCCATTAGCTTCTCACAAGTTTTACCAGAAGAGCCATAATTAATAAATAAGTAGCCAAATACTAATTTAATCTCATTGATTTTGGATCTATACATATGACTAGAGAATCTTACATGTAATTTATGAATTACTGTTATATTTCAAAGACGTCACATCCATATCGTACTCCGTGTTTTGAATGCAAGGAATATTAAGTCAGTTGAAATTTATCATCAACTTGTAGAGATATATAGTGAAAATATAATGATTAATGAGATGGTGAGAAAATGGGTTCCATAACTCAATGATACGTACAGCCGAATCTTGCAACCATCTGTTGTCAACGTTGATTTGGCTAAAAATTTTAAAGGGAAAATTCATGAAAACAGACGTTTCAGAATAAGACAGCTTTGTGATGAATTTCCAAAAATTTCAAAAACTGTTTGCCTGCCAGAAATCTCATAAATTTCCGCAAATTGGGTTCCCGTTGAGTTCCGAAAATGCTTACGAATGTTTACAAAACGAAGCGATCGGGCAGTGCTTTAACATTTCTTACCCAATACAAACAATAGGGCAATGAATTCATAAAACAAAATTATGACAGGTGATAAAACTTGGGTTGTCATGTCAATTCGAAATCAAAACAGTCAAGATACTCATTTTCCCCCACAAAACCAAAAATCAAAACAATATTGTCAGCATGAAAAATCATATTCAATGTGTTCGTGGACGAACAGGCCATTCTGCTTGTGAAACCATCAATGCATAACGATACTGTGAAACACTGCAAAAACTTCGCAATGCTGTTCAAAATAAGAGTCGTGGAAGTATCAGTAAAGACATTGTACTGCTTCATGACAACGCAGTTCCCCACACTGTTGGTATCACTCAAAAACTTATTCAACAATTCAGCTGCTATAAGTGCGATTACCCACTGCATAGCCCCAATTTCATGCCTTCATACTGTAACTTGCTTTTAAATTCCAAGCGTGATTTTTGGGGTGAAGTGTTTTGACCGCGATGATGACACACAACCGCTGGTCAGTGGTGGGTCTTTTCACTGGCATCCTCTATCTTTGAAGAGGTTATAGACAAGATAGTTTCTCGACATAACCAATACCTGAGGAATAGTGTTAACTATGTAGGATATTACTTTCTGGTATGTTTTTTTCATTTAAAAATAAAATTTGTTTTGAAAATAGTTTTTATGTGAGTTTTTTCAAAACGGTACTCAGTTTCTGGACATGCCTCGTATTGTTGGTCATTACGTATTACACTATTGGCAAATGCCGGAAACGAAAAGACATTTTACCTATTAAAGAATGTCACCCAACGCTGCCATCGTTACTGCGTTTGAACGTGTGTGTTAATATTTCAACTATTCCCTGTAATTCGCGGCATTTGGTTACGTTTTTTTAGTTTAACAAGATTAGTCAACAGTAAAAAACATAAGTTGTCTTTACCTACTTTTTATAGCGTTTTTTTTTTTTAAATTTAAATCTAGTTTTTTTTTATGGCTATGCAATCATCTTGGATAGTAACTACTTTCTGTCAAAAACTCTTTAGTGAACAGTGCACATATTACAAATTAGTTCCATTTTTAATTTTTCCGCTTTAAGTAAAATAAAGTTTTTTTAAAAAAAATAAGATACGGATTATTTTTATAACCTCAAATGCTCTTTTTGGTAACTGCACTTTTCAATTAAACGTACTACTTTGATCACTGAGATTTGAACAAATTTAAGCTCTGGGGAGAAGGGGGGGGTAATCCATATTTATTTTGAAAGAAATTCCGTGAATTACTAAGAATATATATAGTAGTACTGTATAGAATAAATTTCATAATAGTATTTTAAACCACAACCTTTTTTTTCTGTTGTTGTTATACGGTTTGCAAATATTTACCAATCAACACATTGCAACACACAAGTTGTTCCAAATACATTTGAGATAAACATCATTAGATTTATTTATCAAAAAAAAAAAAAAAAAGACACAACTTAAGTGTTCGCAGTTTTTGAAACAGTTCGATACGACCAAACTACGTTTAGGATTTACTAATAGTTAATTTGTTTTCAATAACAAAATACCTTCTCAAGATGAGAAAAATTACCTCTTATTTCACGATAATGAATCACTTGTCTTGAAAGGGGTAGCGTTTAAAGTCACAATCTTAATCTTTTTAAGAAAATGGCCAGTGGCTACTCTGTCCATGATGGATTTGGCCATTCACTTGGCAGATAAGAACGCATCAGATGGATGCACGTCTTCTTTAATAGTCCTTTTATTGTTTTAAGCCCCTTTCCTGGTGATAAATTGCTTTCTCCCCGGAGTCGATATGTTTTATAATGGCGAATCCAGACCATTGATTACTTTAGATTAGAACTACCTTTCGAGGCTGGAGCCGTTATATCTCGTTTAGAAGGTACTAAGTTTACAATATGATTGCAGAAGCTATAAAGTTAAGGTGATTTGGGAATATATATGGGCTATTTTCACGTAGGCCACGGGAAAGGTGTTTTTTTCAGTGAACGAAATAACCTTTTGAGCAAAAAATATAAATGAGGAATTAATTGCGAAGCGAACCTTTAGTACTATTTTTAATGTTAATAAAATCCAAGCAAAACATGGTTTAAAAATCTTATGAGCAGAAAAACAAGAAAAAACGCAATTAGAATCTTGTCTTAGGTTACTATGTATATTATAAGTATCGTATTTTATTATAATATATTACAATATCATTTTGTAATAATATTACAAAAATCACCAAGTTATCATTATATTTAAGCCCATTAAAATGCCGAAAAAGTTTATTTGAAATGAAATCGTCATCGGTTGTAAAATTACATTTATATATTTTAGGATTTATATTTCTTTGTAATCGTTATTTATGGTGGGATGTACGAGCAATCAGCATTGTACAGATTAAATGAATTTTCTCAAACGGTGTATTTTCTCTCTTCCAGTATCGACTCTTTTTCTCTTCTCATTTAAAAATAAACCATACTATAAAGTATTTCAAATAAAGTAGAATTAATAAGATTGATTCACAGTAAAGTCTAGTGAAGCTGAATTTTTTCCCCAACACATTTTCTTCTATAGAAAAAATATTTAATATTCTCTGATCATATATTAAATATAGATATTATATATTAGAGATCTGAAAAACGCGACAATAAATAATTAGAATAGACATAAAAGTATTTTTAAATCAAAGGGAATGTAGGTCTAATTAGATGAAAACGGTTTGTTAGTCGTAACTGGAAGACTGCAATTCTCTGAATTTTCTCAAAAGGAAAAAGCCACGTGAATACCATAAAAACATGAAAAATTGAAAGAGCAGCAGAATTAAAACGACGTTTTAAAATGCTTAAGATGGAACGCATGAGTAGGTACCAAGGTGTCAACTGTATGTAAAAAATTTGGATGATGCAATTGACGATGAGAGATTAAGAAACGAACCTGCCAAAAAACCGAAGAAAGCCTGAAACTTACAGGTCTATTGAAATATTCGTTATTCTTTCGCAACGAAGGACGCAGATGCGTGCGTACCGCCAGGGCCGGAGGTTTCTATCGCGAGTGTCACTCACAGGCCGGAGGGATTTGTGTAGTTAAGCCTAAATTCATAAAAATACCGAAATATAAAAGCGTTGCTCAATATTGTTCTCTTTTTTATACGAATGGCATATGCTTTATATACTTCGTATTAATATACTTTATTTACTTCAGCCACTTTCTGTTTAAGTACAAGTTTTTAAACATTTTATTGTAAACAATTGTTAAAGTCGACCTTGTGAAAAAAGTAAGAAAAAAGACAAATGTTGTCTACCAGATCTAATAATCCATAAAAAACTAGACTGAAAATCCCAATCACACAAATGCTGTAGCGAAAATAAGTCTCTCATCTTCACTGTAAACAAATGTTCATTTCAAAGAGCATTCGTAAAGCACTCAATTCG